>CAJNJA010005129.1:0-17804 GCA_905231915.1 Symbiodinium necroappetens
GGCTTTAGGGTTTAGGCTTTAGGGTAAGGTTCGTATTTAAGGGCCAGTTAAGGGCTTTTAGGGTTTGGGGTTTTAGGGCTTTGCGGGGGTTTCTAGTGCTCCTTTAAGCTTGTTGATTGTTTAAGACTCTTGGGGCTTTGGTCGTTTATGGCTTTATCTGAAGCTCTTGTCAGAATGCTTTGGGCCTTTCCAGGCTTTCAGTTGAGTGTGTCAGGCGTAGGGTAAACCCTAAACCCTAAACCCACAATACTCCCTAAACCCTAAGCCCTACAACAGTGTCAGGTTGGTTGGGGGAGTTTGCTTGCCCAGGGTTCTACGATAAGGGCAGTTCCCTGAATTGGGGTCCCTTTTTAGGGTCCTTTTTTACAACGGGGGCCGCACTACCTAAACCCCTGAACCCTAAACCCTATAAAGGGGACCCAGAAAGGGACTCGAATTTAGAGAACTACCCCTGAGGGAAACGATAAGGGCTTCTGGCACACCGGGCCGGGGGCTTTTGAAGTTTAGGTTTTAGGGTTTAGGGTTTAGGTTTTAGGATTTAGGGGTGTTCTTTTAAGAGTTCGCTCAGAAGCTGCTAGAGGGGATAGTACATAGTATCAGGGCCTCGGACATGTTACTTTTGAAAGTGGCATTTGGGCTTGGGGTTTAGGATCCAAGGCCTCGGATTCGTTTGGGCATGCGTGTTTTGGAGGGCCTTCCAGGGTCTTTTTGTGTTGGGAGTTGCAAGTTTAGAGCTTAATCAGGTTTGGATCCCGGTGTGTAGGTTTCAGAGTTTACGGGTCTAGGGTTTAGGTTCGGCTTTTCTGGTGAATTCGTGAGCTTGGGGTTACTGTTCAGGGCCTCGCCGAGGGCTCGAGCTGGCCAAAGTCATGTTAAAGCAATGTCGGAGCTTCATGCAAGCTACAAGAACTTTTCAGAGCAAAACTGTCAGGTGCCTAGGGAAGGCTTTGAATTTTTGGGTGTTTTACTGCTTTGGGGGTGTCCCTAAACCCTAAACGCTTAAAGCCCCAACAGTGGCTACGGGGGTTGGGGCTTGTTGCGGCTGCAGGTGGTCTAGGGTTAGGGGATACACCATAGTTAAATCAAACAAAGAGCCCTGAAGACTAGACTGAATAACTGTTCGAGCTTCTGCAAAAGGGGGGGTTGGGGGTTCAGGGCTGGGAGAGTTTGAGGGTGAGAGACAGCCGCGGCTTTAAGAGAGTGCTATGTGGTGTTACATTGCTGTAGCGCCTGTAGATTAAGGCTGTATAGGACCTGATAGAGTCTGGGGCTTGGGTGGTTTGCACTACTACATGTGCTCCCTACTTCTGTATCTCTTGCCAGTACTTGTAACCCCTGGCTAGCCTTTGTTAGTTGCAGATTTTCGTGACGATGCCTGTTACACGCAATGGTACCATCTTTGCTGCCACTATGTGCATTAGAAGTAGTAGCAGCAGAGCTTGTAGTAGAGACTCGGCTCAGGAGAATCACAGTAATGGTCGAATCAAGACTTGTCATAACCAACAGAGGATGAAACCTCTGAGATGGTACCAGTACTACTCGCGTTGCCAACAAACAGTTGATCAGCAAGTACAGCTTCTTCATTGCAGATGAATTCGAAACTAGTAACTAACACCAGCATCACCATCATTAGCAACTCCAGAACGAACCACCATCGCAACCTTGATCAGTGTTGCCACCAGCATTCAGGGTTCTGTCTGAGGCCCACACGATGGTCTCATCAACGCAGCTTTCGATGCCGCTGGCCTACACAAACGCACGAAGTCTGGTGCCCGGCGGAGGGCATACGGATCTCAGAAGAGCCCTTGATTCCAGGCCTCGAGACACTGACGGACGTGGACCGAGGATGCTCAGGACAGTTGTAAAGACCCAAACCCCCAAACCCCCAAAACTTAAACCTCTAACTTAAACCTCTCAACCGCTAAACTCCAACCCCTGACCCCCAAACCCCTAAACCCTTCAACCCCACACCCCAAACCCTTGAACAGCTAAACCCCTGAACCCGAAACCCCAACCCCTAAACCCCCATGTTCTAAAGCCCGGTATTACCTGAAAGGAACCACTAAAGGAACACCTAAAGGAACCGTTAAAGCAACCCCTAAGGAAACACGTAAAGGAACCCTTGCAAGGAACCCTAAACCCTGAACCCTCTTAAAAGAAACCCCGAAGGAACCCTTCAAGAAACCCCTAAAACCCTAACCCCTAAACCCTAAAACCCTAAACCCTAAATCCAATCCCTCAAAGGAACCAGAACGGTTTTGGGGGCCTTGGAGAGGCCCCGCAGGTCCTTTTCCAGCTTCTCGCACTTCCCGGGGAAGCCGCCGCTCCTTTTCGTTGCCCGGGGCGGCGTGGTGGCTTTCGGGTTTGCAAGCTAAGGCTTTAGGGTTTCGGGCTTGAGGGCTAAGGGTTTAGGGTTTTGGGTTTGAGGGTTTCGGGTTTGGGGTGTAGGGTTTAGGGTGTAGGGTTTAGGGTCTAGTGGGGACAAAGGGCCGTGTTGGGCTTTAGGGCTTTAGGGGCTTTAGGGGCTCAGGGTGAAGGCGTTTTCGGTTCAGGGTGTAGGCGTTGAGGGTTTAGGCTTCTCTTCGTACATACAAATATACTGAATGTATGCATAGTGATTTAGATTTTTGGACTTCAGAACAAATTGTAACTGCAAAAAAAATGGGTGTACGCCTTGAGGGCTTTGGGGTCTAGGGTTCAGCAGATCCGGTTGGAGCGGTCTCCAGTCGAGCCCGGTACTCCATGATCGCAAATCATCCCTAGGCGCCCCTAGGGGTTAAGAGATAAGGGTTCGGGGTGCAAGATTTGCTGGCTTTAGGGTGTATGTCTTAAGGTTTCTTAAACCCTAAGCTCTGAACAAAAAAACTTAGGGCTTCGGATTCCGGGTGTAGGGTCTAGGAAGGACAAGCGGCTTGGCAAGGCAGGCGTTCCACTCCGCTTTCTTCGCAGCCACCTGGTTTTCCAAAACATGGGGGGCAAAACCAAAACCCCTACACCACCGTCAAACCCCTAAACCTAAAACCCCCTAAACCCTAAGCCGAAAACCCCCTAAACCCTAAACCTAAAACCCCCTAGACCCTAAACCACAAACTCTCAACCCAACAGGGCTTGAAGATTCCTATTGCAGCCTTTACTAAGGGGTCCGTGAATCAGAGGCATACGTTCAGCCATAGACCCTGTACATACCAATCCTAAACCCTAGGCCCTAAACCCTAAACCCTAGACCGTGGCCAATGAAGAATTTGAACGTTTGTGGTTCGGTGGTTCAGGGCTGACAGCTTCGGATTACTTTCGGATTTCGAGCCACTTTTGGGGGCGATTAGGCTTACACCTTAACCCCAAGCCCTAAATCCTAAGCCCCAAACCCTAAACCCCAACCCCACAACCCTAAATCCTAAACCGTTACAGCTCAGGCTGCAGTGCTTCGAGTTCAGGTGGAGTTCAGGGTTTGGGGCGTAGGATACCTGGAGCTTCCAGGGCTTAGGGCCTAGGGTGATCCGAAGAGGATTCCCTGAAGGAGTCTTTAGAAGATTCTACAGGGTTATGTAAGGGTACAAGGGTTTCGGGGTTTGAAGAAAGTAGAGCAGCGTTTGCGGCTGTTGTAGCAAGAAAGACTCTCAGGGATATCATGACTAACACCTAGTTGCTCAGCGGGGTTCGGACGTTACGGTGCGTGCAGGAGTTAAGCATCAGCATCTGGTTCACGGATCAGGGTTTGGGGCTGGAGTTTGATTCAGCATGATGTGCTCACGTTCCGGAGGTCTGCAAGTCCCGTTGGGCAGCAATGCGCTCAATGCCTGCACTGTACATCAGATCGGCAAGGGAGGAGCCCGGGCGAGAGCCCCGATGTGTAACGACTGGCACATGGTCTCCCCGGAGGGAGAACCGCGAGCCTCGGTGGAGCTCGGCAGCAAGGGGTCTCTGCAAGGCCGGCATGGGGTGAAGTATCAGGGGCATGCTCGGGCTGGCCGGAGTGATCCGCACGCCTTGCAGTAAGGTCTCGGATTGAGTTGTAGTACGCCGAGGCCACATCAGCGAACAACACGCAAGCCGGACAATGTGGCTGCCGAACACGGCGGTAGCTCCCCGCTTCCCCCCAAGGAGAATGAGCGGGGACTGGGCAGCAACATGAGCATAGATGCGGGGCCTGAAAGCTCTATGCAACACCTTGGTGAGCACAGGAAGCAGCATGATGGCCCGGCACACTTATTTTTATACAGCCAAGTGAGCAGGGCGCTTGTATGCTCGGCTGCTTCCTCTCCAAGAAGGCCAGGCTTTAAAACCGAAGGCATAATGAGAGGCGTGAAGGCTGAGGGAATGGCTTTGCGGAGCTGTGACAAATACAATAAGTGTTTCGGGTTAGATACAACAGGATGTGATTTTTAAGTCTTCGGACCGTCACATTAAACCATACCCTAAACCCTGAACTCAAGTCTGAGTGCCAGTGGAAACATGCTATGCCATGAAGTCCTGAACAACTAGAGTAGAGTTTTGGGGTGCTCCGAGGAATGCCATTATCAACTCCTGGTGCCTTGATACCATACTTCATTATCTTTTGGGTTTACGGTTTAGGACCGGAGTTTAGTGTTGAGGCTTTAAGGTTTGGGAGTTTAGGGTTTCATCCTAGTCCCCGGGCGGCCCGATGACGCCTCAGCGCCGACGCCCTATAAGCCATCCTCAAAGCCCTAAACCCTATACCCTGTACACTCCTATGAGGCCCTTATGAAACCTTAAGGGTTTAGGGTTGAGGGTTTGAGGCCTTATATGAGCCCCGCCCAACTCTTAATGAATCCTGTGACAAACCCTGCAGACGATCCACGGAGCTCATCGTCGCAGGGAGGCGGAGGCGAAAAAGCCGTCGGATGTACAGAGAGGGCTCTGCAGCTGAAGAGCCCAAGAAACAGCGCTGAGTCGGACTGTTTGAGGGTTTAGGGCGCAGGATTTCTTGGGATTCGGGGTTTAGGGTAAACCCTAAACCCTAAACCCTTAAACCCTGAACCAAGGAGAAAAAAAAACAGTGGGTCTTCAACACACTTGCAGGCTTAGATAAGGCTTCAGCAGGTTTTTGAAGATCATGGGTCCCTTTACGTAGGGAGTGTGCTTGCACACAGGATCCCATTACATTGGGGTGTAAGAAGTAGGTCTCCGAGTTTTTTTTCGAATCGAAACCGTACAAGGTGCCAGGGTCTTTCGGTTTCAGGATTCAGCAAAGAAGGGCATGGGGTTCAGGGTTCCAAGGTTTGGGGCTTAGGGTCTTCGGGGGCTGCGGCTTTAAAAACTTGGCCTCTTGGCTTAAGCGCTACACTGCCACACTTCAACCCTCCGATCCCCAAACCCTAAACCCGAAAGCCCAAATGGGTTTAGAGTCCATGGTTTTGGGTTTAGGGTTCATGGTTTTGGGTTTAGGGTTCATGGGTTAGGGTTTAGGGTATTAAGGTTTAGGCCCCAAACCCTATTTCCATGAGCGAGGCTCTAGTGGCTGGTAGGCCAGCGCCCTCTGCTGATTCTCTTAACCTACAGCCTCGAAGCCAAACCCCTAAGCCGTAAGACCTAAGCCCTAAACACGATAACCATGCACCACACCTCGAAACTCTGAACTTCATGGCCGAAAATGTTTCGGGATTCGGGGCAACTAACTGCTCACGTCATATTTGCCTTCGTTAGGGTACTCACGACCCTACTTAGGACGATGCATGAACCCTCGAATAGACCGAACGTCTCAAATCTAGCGTGAACCTTTTGGGAAGGATGGCTTTCTGATTAGCGGTGCTGCGTTTCAGATCGATCACAATCCTTCTTTTCAGACTTTCATCCTCCTTGGCGTTGAGAATCAAGCCGAATTTGATACGGTTCCTGCGCCATACCGCTGCCTGGCCTCTGACGCACTGATTCTACGCAGGTGCCTTTCTTTCTCGTATCTGCTGAGTTCATTTTGTACTTGGCAATCGTTCATCACAACGGACGGCGGCTGTGAGTAACTCCTCTTGTGGTTCCGTAGCGTCCGCTTGTGGAAAACCACAAACCTTCAATTCTCTTGCCATGCCGAGCGGTGTGCCATGCGTGATCCGATGATAGACTCCGGACCCTGGTCACCTGCCGATCTGCAATGGACGGTTCACAATTTTATCGCCACCCATAAACCACTAAAGCCCGAAAAAGCCGGTTAGAAGCCGTGCAAGACCTTTTAAGCCAAGAAGCTCTAGTGGTAACTAATCGTTTCCCTCTAATTAACTGTAACGGGAGGGTGAGGGCATTAAAAACTCGGAAAGTAGCTTAGTATTAGGGGTAGGTTCATCTCTCCTGCCACTTTTGAGAGTCGTGCTCTTGCTCCTGCTGTGGCGCTCCGTGGCTCCTGCTCCCGCGCTGGCTTTTGCTCTTGCTTCTGCGCCTCTTGCGCCTGCTCCTGCTCTTGCTGTTGCTCCTGCCCGCTCCTGCTTTGCTTTGCTCTTGCTGCTGCTCTTGCTATTGCTCGCGCTGTTGCTCCTGCTCTTGCTCTTACTCTGGCTCTTGCTTTTGCTTTGCTCTTGCTGATGCTCTTGCTGATGCTCCCGCTTTTGCTCTTGCTCTTGCTCTTGCTCTTGCTCTTGCTCTTGCTCTACCTCCTGCTCTTGCTCTTGCTTTTGACTGTGCAAAAGGGTATTTGGAGCCGCGAACCCCTCCCCCCCGAATTCAGAATAGGTTTTAAAGGGCAGGGATGATTTCGGGAGGATTAGCCCCAATGTGTTTTTATCATTATGTAGAATATGCACGTGTAAACTTTTATCCTTTACGTAGATGACTGCCGCCGCGGTGCTCTAGTAGAAAAATGTCTGCCGTTGAGCCATGGTATAGCTCTACTAACACTTGAACGGGTACAACTGTACAACATTATCAGTGCGTGTGAGCAGTGGTTTCCCCAAGCTATGTATTAGGGGGTCTAATAAAAGGGAGAGTGATTACCCGTGAACCTACAAACCATCTGTACACGAAAACCCCCAAACCCTAAAGCCTGAAGCCTCAAGCCTAAACCCTAAAGCCTGCACCCTAATGCAGGGGCCTGAATAAATAGTAAATGAGAATTGGGTTTTGGGCTATATTAAATTATACTTACAATAAGGAACCCCAAAAATAGTATAGGTAATTCTTGAGGCCCCTATATTACACTCCTAGCCCACTACGGATTGTGCGGTAAACCTTGTACTTTTCTCCTCGGAGAGGCTGTTGTGTGCGAGAAGCAGAGATGTCTCCTTCTTGGTCTTTTTTTGGGGTTTAGGGTGTAGGGCTTAGGGTTTGGATTTGGGGTGTTAGGGTTCAGGGAGTAGAACCTAAGATTCAGAGCGTAGTAGAGTTACTTTTTAATTACGGCTTAGGGTTCAGGGTTCAGGGCTCAGGGGCTCAGGGTCTCGGACTTAGGGTTAGGGTTTCGGGCTTAGGGTTCAGGGCTTAGGGTTTTTAGGGCTCATAGGGTTTAGGGTTGAGGGTTTAGGGCGTGTACTCTTATTTAGAAATCCGAAGGAATAGCACCGGGAAATGCTCAGGCAACTATACGAGCCTGGTATAATCCGCCAGCCCCTCACTAACAGTGCTCTACAACCCTGACCTTTAAACCCAAACCCTCAACCACTATGCCAAAAAAGCGTCAAACCAGTAAGGGTCCAGCAAAGTTCACCAAGAAGAAAGCCGCGGCTCGCGGCACTGTGGTAGTGAAACAGCGAAGAAGGCTACAGTCCCTCAGGGCTCTGCTTCTCAACTCCTTCTGGACCTCTCTTCTATCGGAGCCTCAATAGCATAAACAAGATTCCCTAGGGCCCCTGATGACAATTATACCCTAGACCCTAAACCCTAAAACCCTGACCATTAAGGTCCTCAACTACCCAGACCCCTCAAAGCATCAAACAAGTAGGTCCACTTACTGCTTTCCAACGAAGCAAGACCTTTGTGAAAAGTTAGTCTAGAGCTTCTACCTCGAACCCCTCAACTACCCTCGAATGTACCCGGAATACCCACTATCAGGGACCATAAGGGCTCTATTGCAGGGTACTTCGGGGTCCTGACACGACTTAGGGTTCAAATTTATACTTCTATAAGGCCTTGAAAGGTGAAACTCCTGGCGCAGGCGCCTAAGTGATGCGCAAGGTCATCTTTAGGTCTGTTGTTTTACGGGCACAGGGTTTAGGGTTTACGGGCTTAGGGTTTAGGGTTTGGGGGTTCAGGGTTTAGCTGTTGAGTTTGTACACCATAATTATACAAGGAGGCTACGACCACAATGTGATCCTCTGTGTGGGACATGCAAACTGAGTCAAAACTGTCGCGGTTAGGGTTCAGTAGTAAAGTAAGTCAGTACCCAAATTATGAACAAGTACCCAACATGAGTTTAAAAAACATCTAGAACCAGCTCGAAAACAAGAATGGTGCCTAAACCCTGAACCCTTCAACCCTTAATAGGCCTAAAGCCTACAGCCCCAGAACCCTTGACCTGATCCTTAAAGTTTCCTTACTAAGTAAACCCTAAACCCTAAACCCCTGAACCCCTAAACCCTAAGCCCTTAACCCTAAACCTCGCCCTTAACTGTACCCCTACAACCCGGAGAAGCTTTCGATGTTCCTGGCACCTGAAGAGCATCCGCAAAGCCCCGACTGCAGAGCCTTCCTTGGCTCCCAAAGGCCCACAGTCAACCCTACAACCCTAAAACCCTAAACCCTAAACCCTAAACCCTAAACCCTGAACCCTAATCCCTAAACCCTGAACCCTAATCCCAAAATCCTAAACCCTGAACCCTAAACCCTAAGCCGTAATCCGACCAGGGTTCCTAGGGGATCCCTTCAAGGGCCTAGAGTTGAGGGATTAGGTTTAGGGTTTAGGGTTTAGAGATTAGTTTTTAGGGTTTAGGGTTTAGGGTTTAGTGTTTCGGGTTTAGGGTTTAGGGTTTAGTGTCAAGGGTTTAGGGTTTAAGCTTTAGGGTTGAGGGATTAGGGCTCTCAATGGTCCTAAACAGGATTCTTTAAGGGTACTACGGGGTCGATTACAGAGTTTGCATTGGGTTTTATGAGTTGCGCTCCTCTAAATTGCCTTACGAAGCTTCACAAAGCCGTCTGAAGACCGTGAGAATCTCGCCGAAGCTGGGCTTCAGTGCTTTGAACCCTACACCCCATGATCCCTGAACCCGAAAACCAAAATTTCCTAAGCTCTAAGCCTTATGCTCGAAGCTCCCAAGCCAGCTAAACCCCAAAACCCTAAACCCCGAACCCTAAACCCTAAACCCTGAACCCGAAACCCGTCCCTAAACCCGTAGCTAGCTGCGATCCGACTGTGGAGCCTCATGGGCGTGGGCATGAAAACTCGCTGCCCTGTGGCATTTGCATAAATTGAAAGGTTTGCTCGGGTTGAGCTTTAGGGTTTAGAGCTTAAGAGTTTGAGGCCTCGGGCCCCCCCTAAACCTGGTTCCCTGTTCGGGCCATGTTAGAAATGATCATGTTTAATCCTGATTAGGGCTTTATCATAACAAAAATGCACAAAATTGTATCCAAGAAGGACCCAGAAACCCTAAACTTAGGCTTCAGGTTGGAGTTCAGGCTTTTGGGGGAGCTGGGAGGGGGCGTCAGTAGGACTCCCAATGCCGCTCCGCACCCGGAGCTTGGGCGGCCTGCACAGTGCACGGGTTCTGCTGCTAGGCCGTTAGGAGGTCTCTGGGCCCTATCCTAAGGGTTCAGGCCTTTGGGGTTTAGGGCTTGGGGGGTTTAGGGTTTAGGGTTTGGGGTTTGGGGTTTAGGGTTTAGGGTTTAGGCTTTAGGGGAATCTGTAGGACTGGTATCCCAAGATAACACCCCAGGTATACACTGTATACACACATCAAGACTTCCGCGGAGCCCCCTATATCCACGCAAGAGCCCCCCTCATGGAGACCCACCCCCCCCAAGGCCCAAGACCCCAGATCCGAAAGCCCTTGAACCCCCAACTGGAGGACCACGTCTTGGCATTAATCCATGGCTTCGGGCTTAGGGCTTAGGGTTTAAGGCTTAGGGTTTAGGGTTTAGGGTCTAGGGTGAGGCTGAAACCTTAATCACACACACACACACACGCACACGCACATAGCTCAGCCGCCCAAAACTCTAAATCCACAACCCTGGCCTCATGAATCCCAAACCCTAAACCCTAGAGCCTCTAGAGCCACCCTAGGCTCCCTCAACGGAACTCGTAAGCAGATGTTTCAAACGTAGCCCGTCTAGAACCCTTAGCTGGAAACCTTAGAAGGAGCCCTTCAATTAAAGGACAGGAATCCTGATCAAAACCACCAAGAACCTCCTCAAACTCCCTATGATGGCTTGTCAAACCCTAGAAACACGTTCGCGAAAGACCTTGAACCCCCAAACCCCAACTCAGAAATCAACACCAAACCCCAAACCCTAACCTGAACGCCTTAACCTTAAACCCTAATCCCCACAGCCCTCAACCTTTAGGCCCTAAACCCTAAACCCCAAAGGCCCTAAACCCTGAACCCTAAGGCCACAAACCCTAGAGAAAGGCCTTGGTCACCGGCTCCAGCATCCGCCGCGGCGGCTGCTCCACAAGAAAAGGCTCCTTCGGGGCTTCCGGGAGCTCTTCCTAGGCTTTGAGGGCTTAGGGTTTAGGGCTTAAACCTTAAGGTTTAAGGTTTAGGGTTTAGGGTTTGTTTGTTTTAGTGTGTGTTGACGAGTCTTTCCGACCGCCTGCCGAGTGTTTAGGGTTTAGGGTTTGTGGTTTAGGGTTGAGGATTTTAGGGTTTAGGGTTTAGGGTCTACTGGCTGGTTCTTAGTAGGGAGTGGGTTATTGGCATCACTATAAGGGACCTTAAGAGACTATCATAGGGATCCATTTCCCCATTCCCTTCACAGCCAGGGAGTTTAGTGTCGAGGGCTTTAGGATTTTGGGGCTTTCGGGCTGCAGTGTTCTAGGATTTTGAGGTTTACTTTCGGATTTCAGCAGTTTTAGGATGTTAGAGTTTAGGGAACCCTGTGGTTGAGGGTTTTGTGGTATTTGAGGGGTTTACGATTTTAGGGTGTAGGGCTTAGGCAGTTTAGGGATGCACGGCCTGGGCTTGAGGCTTCTAAGAACCTGTGTAGCGCCCTTGCAGTTTAGAAAATGCTGATGGGGGCGGAGGGGTTTTCGTGTGTTTTCCTAACGCTGGCGATCACGCATCTCGCTCGCAAACGTTGGCTCTCTGTTTTGGTTACAAATACTGCAAAGTGCAGTATTTGCTACTGCTTGGCAAATTGTAGAGCCCTTACGGAACCCGCAGTGGGACCCTGATAGAACAAACCCTTGTTATAGAACCCTTAAAGACCAAACAAACCCCTATAGAACCCTTAAAACCTGTACAGACTTATAGAACCCTTACGTAACCCAAACCCTAAACCCTAAACCATAAGCCCTTATAGAGCCCTTTACGGAGAGCAAAGCAACTCCTCTTCAGACGTCTTTGCATCTTTTCGTCGCTTTCGCGGCCTCGGGCCGGAGGAGATCGGAATTGACTTCTACAGTTAGATATCAAAAAAGTCATGTCATATCATATCATTTCATGTCATGTCACTCCATAACATATAGAAGCATACCATATCATATCATACTATAGCATAGAACATCACATCATATCAGAATCATATTATGTAGAATACATGGACTACCAGAGTTCTGTAAGGTGTCACACCCAAAAGGGATCAGGGCTTGGTGTTCAGGATCTTATCGAGGGCCAAAAAGGTTTAGGGAGGAACTACTCAGAGCCAGACCTCTCAGCGCTTAGGCTTTAGGGCTTTCGGGGGTTTGGGGCCGTTTAGGGTTTTTAGGGCTTTGGGTGAAAGCCCTGAAGATTGAGCCTCAATGCCCGGCCATAGACTTCTGATGCTCCGGAATCCTCTTACAAGCACGACCTGCAAGCAGGATAAGTTAGAGTCAAAGGCAAACCTTGCAAGCATAAACCCGGCCAAGCTTTCGATGCATTGATAACTCGAAAACAAAAGCACAACACCTCCCCCCTTCCAAAAACGTCTATACAGAAATGTATATGCATATGCTCATACATATGTATGCATGCATGCATGCATGCATGCATGCATGCATGCATGCATGCATGCATGCATCCATGTATATATGTATGTGTATATGTGGATAAAGGGGATATATAGACGTACATGTACAAGTGTATAGTGTTTTGTGTGCATGTACGTATATATATATATATATATATACACACATAAAAAGCAAATATATATATATACACGGATTAAGACCCTGTGAAAGCCCAACGAAATGCCATGAAACCGAGCAAAACCCTAGCTGTTTGTATAAACCCTACAGCCCGCAAAGCAGACCCGAAGAAGACCTCAAAGACACTCTGCCGTCTAAACAGCTATACAAAAGCCACGAAGACAGTGGGGTGGCTTTCTGAATTCGGGTCCCTTTTTGGGTCCCCAGTATACTACGGCACCCTTATGAAAAGGACCCTAACACGGACCCTAATTTAGAGAACTACCCAGTGTAGAAGCTTGACAGCCCAAAGGGTCCAAAGTACCAATATAGTAGAATGTAGGGTTTCTATATTGGGAATTGTTATTATGATTTGGGAAAGTATTCCCCATAACAGTACCTAGGACCCTTTGGAAAGGCACAGCTAGGGCCGGCACGTGGGGAGCGGACTGGCGAGCGAGCCTTCAAAGTCCGAAGCACAAGCTCAGGGCTGGTTTCGGGTTGCGGGACGAGGCTTCCTATAAGGATCCATAGCCGGGTTACGTGCCTTTTGGGGGCCTTCTATAAGGGGGTCTAGATGGATTTAGGGATCATTGTTGGGTTTAGGGTTTGGGGGGGTTTGAGTTTCAGAGCTGCGCTCGGTGCTTACAGAGTTCATACGTTGTGGGATGTTATTGGTAGTGGGTGGTTTGTACAGGCTCCTCCCAAGGCCTAAATCCGCATCCCCAAACCGACAACTCTGAAGACATCAGCACCCCGCGGACGCATCAAAACCGCAGGAGCCCGTGGAACTCTAAGCATCCCCCTAGAAAGAGCTATAGACCACCCAAAAGCCCGAAACCTCCCACGAATCCGATAGAACCCTAATTAATCCCCAGCGCCTCCTCAAAAGTCGGCGCAAACCGTAAGCCCTGAACCTTGAACCCTTACTTGCCTGGCGCCGCGGGCCGTGCCCGGTGAGCTGACAAAGAAAGACCAGGCGGGGCCTCGCTTTTTAGCGAAGAGAGGCATACAAAGGTTTAGGGTTTAAGCTTAGAGTTTATGACTGGTTTGTGGGTTGACCAGGGCATCGTAATGGCCGTAATAGGTTCCATACATGTTTCATAAGGACGTCAGAAAGTTGTGCATGGCTATTTGGATTGCTTTAGAAAGCTTCTACACGGATTTTGTGTGGCCTTGTAATGCTTTTAGGAAAGTTGTATGAAGGGGTGATGGGGGATACATACTAGCGTATCATAAAAACATACCTTCTGGGGTGAGGGGGTTATGTAGGGGCCTGAAGAATTAGAATAAGGATGTGGGCTCCTTTATAGTAGAGTTATCATGGCAATGATGCATGCTTCTATCTTAATCAAGGCTCCCGCCACACAAGGTTCCCCAATAAAGGCCTTTGTTGATGTATCCTCCTCAAAGATCCGACTGTGAGGCCCCCTTAAGCAAATGCATGCGGGTTGCTTCTCAGAGATCTACAACTCTAAGGGTTGAGGGTGCAGAGTGGCTGTCCATTCGGGATCCACAATTTATGGATTTAGGGTTTAGAGATTAGGGGATCTGCTAAGTCTGGGCTAAACCCTAAACCCTAAACCCGAAACCCTAAACCCTACCTGTAACCGAAAAGACCTATCTTTTTCAGGAGCTATAGCATAATAAGGAACCCTAGAAAGGGTAGGTCCTTTCGGTTACTGGTAAGCCTTCTCAGGGCGGCTTACGATTCGAGCACAAGCGAGGGAGGGCTCGAAACTTACCCTTTAAAAGAGGACCCTATTATAGAACCGGAGGGTCCACTGGTTCAGGGTGTCCTTTAAAAGGGGACCCTACTAGGATATAGAACCCTCTAGTACCCTTTAAACGGGGACCCTATTGTAGAACCCTATATCTCGGGGTGTGTCATTAGTTGGGGGAAAAGATCAGATCTTGGGTCGTTTCAGGGTTTGGGATGGGAGGGTTCAGGATTTGGGATTAGGGGCTTGGGGTCATGGATTTTGGGTCTTTGTAAACCTTCAGTCTATGGAGATTGTGCCTGGGTGTGAAGCTCTGTCCCCTGTGTAAATTTAGAATCGATACAGCGTATCAACTCAAGAAAGACCAACTTAAACACACCTACCGAAAAGAAGCGCCGGGAACCCCGCCAAACGCCGCAGCAGCCGCTTCCAGCCTTTGCTCGGGGCTTTGGGGCTTCGGGACCACCTCAAACCATGATAAACCCACAGACCCGAAACCATTAAACCCTAAACCCCTAAACCCCTAAACCCCTAACCCTGAACCCTTGCTTAAAAGCTACATCCTTTAGATCCTAAACTTTGAGCCCTGAAAGATCCCCAGACCTTTCAGCCTTAAGCCTGACATGTAGGATCTTGGGCTTAGACCCCTCAGTTACAGAATACTCCTTTAGAATACGGTTTAGGGTTTAGGGTTCAGGAGGTAGGATTTAGGGTTTAGGGCTTGGGGTTTAAGGAGTATTGGAGTCTTTGGACATCCTGAAGTATAACAACAAGGCTTTTTTTGAAGTGGAGTTTTGACTACTATCATATAAAAAACCCAAAAGACGCACTCACCACTATTCTTTAGGAGACCTGCAAGGCTTACTCTATAAGACTCCAGGAATAGTCCTTTTTTTTTAGGGAATATGTAGGGGATCGGAATAATTACTTTGCAGTTCCTTGACACTTGTAAAAAAAGATACATCGAGTTGTAAAGGCCTCTATAAGAGCCCCTGACGTAAGGTGCCAGGGCCTTGGCAGGTTTCGCGGCCCAGGCCTTGAAGAAAGGAGTCGTGGTTGAGGAACCCAAGCTCCATTGAAACTCATAGAAGAGGTGCAAAATCATGTTCTGAAGCCTTCATCTCCTATGTATCATAACAACAATGCACTGGCTGTCATGATAGGCTACTATTGGTATCACGGCTATCACTACCATTGCTCGTTCCACATTACTACAGATTGCGAAGTGTATTCTAGCTGTTGCTATTATCTTCGTTCTCTTTACGAAGCTTCAGAAACCCTAAACCCTAAACCGACCCTGAAACCGACCCGAAACCCTAAACCCTAAAGCCTAAATCACCAAAAAAAGTCGGCTCATGGCCGAGGCGCTCCGGCGTCGCTCATCGCGGAGTTGATCCCGAAGGGCATCCAGCTGCAAGTACGGGGAAAGTACTTTTGGGTTTAGGGTTTAGGGGTTTAGGGGTTCAGAGGTGAAGAGCGTAGGGATTATGGGACTAAAGCTCATATGCTTAGAGGCTTGGGATCGGGGTTGAGGGTTTAGGGATTGTGGGTTTGGAAGTCGGAACGTTGATTTTTGGGCTTCACAAGAGTTTCATAGGTTTTGAACCCTAAACCGAACCCTAGACCCTAGTTTGATCGGATTGCATACCAACTGTATATGGCCTGTCAGGAACTGTACCGGGTTTTAATATGCCGGTAGTAGGGGGCAGCTTAAAGGGGTTTTTTGGAATCTTATAAGCTTTAGGCTTTGTGGCTTTTTAGGGGTTTCGGGTTTGGGGTTCGGGGGTTCGGGGTTTTTTTCCCGGATTTTTGAAGGGTTCTTGAAGGGTTCCGGGGGTCGAGGCGAGTTTGTTTTCAGGCTTAAGGGGCATAATATGGGCAGTTTTCTAAATTAGGGTCCCTTTTAGGGCCCTTTTTATAAGGGTGCCGTACTATATTGGGAGCACAAAAAGGGACCCTAATTTCGAATAACTAGGCTTAGATGCTTGAAGGTTTGGAGCTTTCGTTGTGGGGGTTTAGAGTTTAGGGTAAAAGCCTCATTACGAGCAGGGTTTCGGTTAGGTAGATCTTCCAGTATATCTTCATTCAGGCAAACATGCACACTAAAACCCCTTCAGACACCAAGAGCCTTATGACGGCCCGAAACGAAGATAGCTTAGGATGACTTAATTATTACGTTGTCGAGTGGCATAGTGTAAGGTTTAGGGCTTATACAGATGTTGTCTATGTTGCGACTTGCACCATCTATACCTCTGCCAGTACTGATGCCATCATGCAGCGTGCCATGATTACGAAAACTCTACTCGCTGCATTTTTGCAGGGTTTTGTTACTGTTAAACTGTCAGGTTGAAATCCCCTAGGCTCCTTCACCTTCAAACCCTCGACCCCGAACCCCAACCCGCGAAACCAAAAAATAAACCCTGAAACCCTAGAGCGATAATTTGCAAAGCTACAAGAGCCCAAACAAATCTACAACACCCTGCTGCAATCCGTGTAAAATCGCTGCAGAATCCGCGCAAGCTCAATTGATGATCTCTCCAGACACTCCCCTGAAGCCTTTCCCTACACCCTGAAGCCTAAAGCCTAAACCCTAAACCCTAAAACCCTGAACCCTGAACCCTAAACCCTGGAACCCCTAAACCCAAAACCCCTAAACCCCAACACCAGGCGTTGCATGTTCCCTGCGGCCACCTCGGCCTGGTGGCGTCGCCGCATCTGCTCTTGCTTCTCCTGAAAAATACAGCCTAAACCCTAAACCCTAAACCGTTCAGGGGTCTAAATCGATAGAATCGGGGCTTTGAAAGGGAGCTGTGGAAGGGGTTTCTAGAAGGGTTGAAACCCTGAACCCCTAAACCCCTAAAACCCCTAAAGCCCTAAACCCCAAAGCCCTAAACCCCTAAACCCCCCCCCAAACCCTAAACCCTCAAAACCCCTAAAACAGCTCCTCCAGCTCGCCGAGCCTCCGCTGGGCCTCGCAGCGAGAGATTCTTCGGGGGAGCCGAGGGCCCCGGGCTGTAGGGGGTTCTAAAAGGGACCCTTTAAAGGCTCTTTAAGGGTTCTAGAAGGGTTCTATAAGGTTTAGGGTAGGATTTAGGGGGTAGGGGTTTAGGGGTTTAGGGTTTTAGGTGGTTTAGGGTTTTTAGGGGTTTCGAGGTTTAGGGGTTTAGAGGTTTAGGGTTTTTAGGGGTCAGGCTCTAAGGGTTCTATCAGGGACCGCTTGAGGTTCTAGAGGGCTCTAGAAGGGTTCTGTCAGGGATCTATGGGATGTGCGTTTAGGAGTTTAGGATTTTGGGGGCTTTAGGGCTGCTTTATGGGCACTAGGCTGGATTTTGTAGGGCACCTGGCATCTCTACGGGGTGAAATCAGGTTTTCTACATTGCTTTTACGACTTTACGGAAGCTCTACAGGGGTTTAGTGGGCTTGCTTTCGTGTTTAAAGGGTCCTAAACCCCGAAATCCCACACCCTAAACCCTAAACCCCGAAATCCCACACCCTGAGCACACCCCGCAGGAATTGAGGCATGTGTTCCAGCCGTCCTGTTCAGGTGTTCAGGCTCGGGACTGCGCAAAGCTAAAACGAAGCGGACGTCCAGCGTCCCACCAAAGAAACCCTAAACCCCAAACCCCNNNNCTAAACCCCAAAGCCCTAAACCAAAATCAAGTACCCTGTACCTTAAAGTTACGCCCCTACCACGCGACGATATCGCAAATCCTACACCCTGTTGGGACACAAGTAAAACTGCAAATTACGTGTCATAGGCCAATGGGATTGTACATGCTTCTACCATAATCGTAGCAAGAAGTCATTTCTGGTTCCTTGTTGGTGCTATATTAGAAATCCTCATTTCTTATCCCTGTCGGGTTTTAGTATAACCCTAAACCCTA
>CAJNJA010005130.1:0-12355 GCA_905231915.1 Symbiodinium necroappetens
CCACGCACACACACGATGTAGATATATATATATATATATATACGTATGTATATATATATATATATATATACACACACACATTGGCCCCTACCAAACCCAGTAACATGAAGCCCAAGAACACCACGGGGCGGGGGGCGGTTGAGTCTCGACAGGTCTGCGATAGCTACAAGCCCTCTGTCCTTTACAATCAAGCTAAGCATCGGTGATCCTCATTCGCATCCTTCAAACTGAGAGACAGTATAGCCCCTATGATAAGGCCACCACCCACGAAGACCGTTTCCGAAAGCAGTTTCAGGTAAACCCTTCACTACAACCCCAAAGCTGGCCCAGAAAGGCCGGTTCACCAACCCCCCGCTCGCGCGCGCTTTTCTCGTCGTCAGCATCTCCCCCGACTGACTAGGCCTGGCTTCGGGCTTGCGAATTTCCTCAGCAAGCAGTCGCTATCTTGGGTTTAGGACCGCCGACAAGCTCAACCTAGATGGACCTAGATGACTGGCGCTCTAGACGAGAAAATGCCAGAAACCTCCGAACCCGAAACTAAAGAGCCTTAGGCACTGAAAGTCTTGGGTTCGCGGTGCATCCCCCAGCGCTGCAAGCCCTAAAACAACGAAGAGCTAGCGTCACAGGCTCCCTAGACCCTTAACCCCACACGTTATAGGATTCAGCGGTTAGTGGTGTTGCATGTTTTTGGTTGGGGACTGAAGCTGTATTTTTGTGGAGGGGTTCTACTGAGATATCTGTCGAAGGCGAATTCCAGCAATGCTATCCTGATCCATGAAGTATTGCAAGCTCGAGAACGCAGACTGTCACTCTGGCATATTGGGTGCAAAGCTTGCGTGAGCGTTCTTGGTTTTAGCATTAGTCAGGCTTTAGTACTGTCTACACGATGTGATGAATCGCTGCCTCTCCCCCTGCTCACCGTGCCGTCGCCCCAGCGGATTCTTGCTCTAATTAGCTCGGCTCCGCACTATGCGGTCGTGCCTTCCTTGAATTCTCCACTCACTTCGTTTGGTGCTGGCGCCACGAGGTCCTGTCTGAAAAGCCAGGTGTCTCGGAAATATATGCAGCACTTGAAAAGCTCGGCTCAAGAAGGCTAGGCTCTTATGTAGGTTGAGGCACCCGCAAACGATGACGCCTCATGAAACCAAGCACCAGAAGAGTGCAGACGAGGTAGAGCAACTTCCACATGGGAACCCGGTCGCTTTCTGAACCTGGCCCTTGCCCTACCCCTCCTTAGTAGCTCCTTTTTTGTGGTTGGTGTTTAGGATCCTATAAGGTAATCCCAAAAAGGAACTACGAAGGAGCCTATGGGTAATGCATGAAACCAGACTTTGATAGTTGGGCCTGGGACATCCGCTGCACGACCTCCGCGGCATGTTCCGCTCGAGACTTCTTGCCGGTCACCTGGCGGAGCCGACTTTACACTGAGCCCAACCTCGTAGGGGAACTTCTTGGGCACAGATCAACAGAAATGTCATTTATACGGCCAGAGCCTAAAACTCGAAGTCCCAACACGGGCTAGTTTTCAACAAGCCTTGATGTGCAGCTAGACAGGAATCACATGAGCTACAACTGGATTTCCTTCGCTCTCGAACCCGCGATTTCGAGAGGATCGGGGCTGAACGACAGGTGAATGCAGGCTTAGACCTTCTAAGCTCCATGATCTCCGAAGCCATTTTGGCCTGAGTGTAGGTTTCAATGTTGTCAAAGTGGTGCAAGCCTCGACTTTGACCAGCACCGCGTGTTCCCCCGACGTGGCGGCAAAGGGCAAGCCGGTGCTGTTCACAGCAGCGAGCCGGTCCCTGCAAGGGCAACGTGCATAGGATTTAGGCTTGACTAACACAACCTCCATGCCGAAAGCCGCCAACTGTGCTGCACGTCCGCACACGCCAACCTGCAGATATCTACAATCCCACACTAACCTGCATGGTTTATATAGTGACAAGAGTGCTTAGGATCACCAAGAAGCAGAGTTTCTTTCAACTCGATCTCCGAAAACCCTCGAACGCCGCCTCTCAGAAATCGGGAGGATCGTCAGCTGTGTGCACTGAGTGAAGTTCACGCTCATGGTGCGGACGCGGCCAGAGCCATGGATTGCATCTAAGTTGCGGAGTGGTCAGAAATGTTGCGGACTTGGGGTTGAGGCTTTGGGTAGGGCCTTCGAGTGGTGGGGATATACGGGTCAGCCGAGCAGGAGATGTCCTGTAATTCGTGAACCTGGCAGTAACCAACGCTTCGGCCAGATGAAGTGCTGAGGGCTAAAGGTTGCAGGAGGCTTATAACGACTGGCAGAAGAAGCATGAATCCCAGAGCTTCTTCGTCAAGACGAGCCATCGAATCTTCCATGCAACTACCACGATGCCCAGAGGGGAGCCGAGGCCCGAAGCCCAGAAGTGATTCAGGCATTTTTGAGGCCGCTTTTAGGGTTTATAGGGTTTGGGGTCTCTGCCATTGAGTCTTTCGAACAAAGGACCTCCCCACAAAGCCCACAAACCTCAAGCTAGGCCTATATCGGCACACACAGGTGGTTTGGGATCTGGGTTGAGCTCGGGTTGCAGGCCGCCCTTCATGATGACCGAGCCACTGGCGATTTCTGAATTCGCAAACTTGATCTTCCACGACCACATGACCTTCTCTCACCCGGGCCGTAGGCACAGCACGACCATCACTAAAACGCAAACAAGACGTCTAAACAGTTCGGCTTTGTAGGATGTCTGGCTGAAGCCTTCCAGGTGTGGAGGCCTTCGCTGCCTTTGCTCCTTCTATGCGGGATTGGTACAAACGAACCGATGGCTGAAATCGAAAACCTTTGAGGCTCAAGTTTGGCCTGTGGGTTGTGCAGTTACGCGCAAGCTTTCTCATGCTGCTACATTGCTGCTACATGCATGTGCGGTTCACTAAGGCCCTAAGCCCCTAAGTACTGCAGTCGTAGGGTCACATGCGCCACTGTTTGACTCTTGGTGCGAAGCCTACAAAGTCCTGACCATACAATGAACCAATCCTGAACACGAAGTTTGATTCAGTCCATAAGCCCGACAAAGACTTCCGACCCTAAGCCGAAAGCACCAGACCGCAGAACCACTGAATGAAGGCTCAAGCTTCCGAAACCCCGAACTCAAACCTCGGATTGAGAGTGTGGGTTGTGGGTGCAGGGCCCCTAAACCGAGCGCTTCGTCTGCAAGCAAGACAAAGGCGAGGCGCTCCCTCCCCAAACGAGAGCGTGACCTTCGTCACCTGGATCAGCGGGGCTTCAAGGGTCGAGTGAAGTCCTAAGCCGTCAACTCTTGCTTGACCCCATCATGGCGCAAAAGCCGATATATAACACCGCAGGGTGTAGAGGATCAAAAGGTTTGGGCGAGCACAGTAGTCACAGTAGGGAGCCATGCTTCAGGCGTTGCAGGTATGTTGCTACAAGCCAAGCTGCAATCATCAACTCTAGAACGCTCTGCCTGTACGATGTCCGTGCTTTCGTTTCTCACCACGAATAGGAGTCAGCCTTCACGGAGTCGGAGGTCAAGCCTATAACTTTTGGGTGACGTTGTCAAGGTCCAGGCTTTGAGGCTTATGGCTATTCTCAGGGTTCTCACACCTGAGCCACACCATAAGCTCTGAACCCTAATCCCTATAGTCCCAACGCCAACATCTTGCTGTAAACCCGAATTCAAATTTTGACTGTAATTCCTACCTACCTACCTCCCTCCCTACAGTGCCTACATGCATACACGCATACATGCATCCATGCACGCATGCGTGCATACATGCATACATACATACACATGCACACACACACACTCACACACACACAACCCAAATCCCTAAATCTAAGGGGGTCTGGGTACATGTGTGGAGCCCTGAACTCATCCAACCCAGCCAACATCAGGCAGGGCTCGTTGATCGGCTGCAAGAGCCTCAGCTTCGCGGCCAATCGGGCAATTTCGGGTTGGGGGTGCAGGGTTGCTGGATATCCAGCAAGCCCGAGCAAATCCAGTAAGACACATGTACATGCTTTAATTGAATTACACCCTCAAAGTAGGGAAGATATCCACCTAACCCACCAACACAACGAGGGTTGAGCAATCATGATTTCAGCCAATACTGAAGTGCGTGCCAAGGAGCCCTCCAGACTCACATTACGAGATCTCTCAAAATAGATCATATTTAAATTTCATATTCAGGAGTTCAGATATGTGGCATCCTAACACGGATCCTTACAATCCGTGCAAAAGCAAAAGGACCGCTACTTACTTTAACTTTCCACAACAAGACAAAGAAGCATCCTAAGCCCCAAAACCCTTAGACACCTAGACCCCTAAACTCAAGCTCCAGTAGCTGTACGGACAGCGTTCGGTTGGCCGCCGACATGGCATATGGGAGCTTCCAGGAGCCACGCCCCACGGCCAAATGCCTCTCTTGGGCTTCAGGGTTGAAGGGTTTACTGCTTCGGGCTTGTTGGAGGCGTTTAAGGCTTGCAAGTCTAAGATTGTGAAAGAGCAGGGAGCGCGAGAGCAAGGGAGAGAGGAAGAGAGAGAGATAGGGAGAGCGAGAGAGAGAGCAGGGCTTCAGATCGGCACTGGCAGATGCAAAGCTGCACTTGTGCCAGCAAGGGTTGCAAAGTTTGTGGTGATGCATTCAGGGGTTCAGGGCTACAGCTGCTGCTGTCTCATTCCCGAACCGGATCGGCTTTCGAGCTCAAGGGCTCGAGGCCACAACCCCTGAGTCCTCAAACCAACCGCAAGAGTTAGATACACGGAAACTCTTGAAACCGAAACCCGGTAGACCCCAGCTGGGTAAACCCTCCGCCCTGGACACCCAAAGCTCTTCAAAGCTCTTCAGCACCCCATTAAGCTTATTCGGCTGGGGTTTATGGTTTTGGTGATCAGGGACGGTCAGAGTGCAAACTCTACAGAAACATTCGCTAACCTGTGGCCAACATTGGCGAAACAAAAAAAAGCAGTTGTGGCTAGTAGTTGCCTGAAGAGGACATTACCATCAACAAAGCCCTGGCTCCGTAGGACAGAAGCTTGCTGGAGCCACGTGTTGGGGCTTCGGGCTTAAAGCCAGAACCCTTCTCAAGCAAACTGCTGAGCATGACCTTGACAAGGGCCCTTGGAACCGGTGCCCTGTACAAGCTACAATCTAGAACCACGACCCAAATGTACGTCGGGGAACTCTGTTCCCTCTGGCATTCCCACGGAAGTCACCTGCAGGTGGCTTTTGGGGGCCAGTCTAAAGCCGCGTGTGGCGCTCGTAGCGTCGTAGCGTGCGGGGGCTTCATGCATTTCGTTTTTCCCGTCTTTGGGTTCAGGGCTGGGTTCAACTGTTCACGCTTCACATGTACGCCGGGCTTAGGCATTCCTCCCTCAAACCAACAGGCGGCAGAGGCAAGGGGAGGATGTGACTGCAGCTGAACCACGGCAAAGCCCCTGCGGTCATTGACAAGTTCGAGGGATCGCTGAATTCGTTCATCTAGATCAGTACAATGGAGCCTTGCAGCCCGTACAACCCCTCCTATAAGAACCAAAACCCACTGAAACCCCTAAACCTACAAGCCCTTCACTCTGAAAGCTATGACCCGTTGCCCTTAAACTACACTGTAGACATCCTGACAGAGTCACTTTGGAGTTGCACGCCTTCGGTCTCAAGGGGGGCAAGGTTTGCCTTTCAAAACGACTCGTTCTTCTCATCAGTTTTGACTTGTGGGGTTCAGAAACTTTGTTTCAAGCAATACTGGGGGTAAATAAGTGGAGGGCTCTTGCTCAGTCACTCTAAGGCTTAGGGAGTTTGAGGCCTCGATGGGATAGATCTGCTCCACCGGGCTCAGACCCGATCTCCGGGACGTCAGCTGCTGGGGCGGGGCCCGGCCAAGGAGGAAGTACATCCTCAGCTCGCTCCGGAGGATTCGAGGGGGGAGGACTCTTGAAAAAAACAGGGTTCGGGGTTTGAGGTTTGAGTGTTTTGGTGCCAAACTTATTTGCTTGCGAAATTTGAACTGCAGAGTTTAGGTGTCCACTTAAGTTGTGTCTCAGGCTAAGGGGATCGGTAGCAAAGTTGGGGCTTGGAGTTTGGAGATCAGAAAGTCGGCGAACCCGAATCCTCCAGACCTGTCGGGAATTCACGGCCTTGGGACACTTGGGATTTTAATGGGGCTTAACGGGCTGGTGAGTTCTGGTGCTATTTCGCCAAGCAGCATGACTGCCTCGCAATCCTCGCGCTTCAGGTAAGGCCTGCAGAGCAAAGCTGCGCAAGGGCATGCCGGCATGCCTGGTAAGCTGGGGGATTTGGAGGCACAGCTGTAGCCCAAGTCCTACAAACATACTACGAAAGCGGTATGCTGCTCAGTTAGGCCATAGTTTGCGCCATCAATCCCTGTTCTGTTTCAATTCATTGCCAGCTCTGCGCCCGAGGAGTACCAACACAATTAATGCAATCACGGACGTTTGAAAGGAGCAATTGTGCGCCTCGGGTTTCGGCTCAAGATTCCGAGTCTGGGGTTTCAGGGGTTCTTTATTCTGAGTCGCCTGTCTTACAGTCTAGGGATATAGGGGTTCAGAACTTCATTTAGGTCCGATTTAGTGGGCTGAACCTACGATCCACCGATCGCTAACCCGAGCCTCGCGCGGTCTGCGAAGAACTCTTTGGTCATGCTCGCAAAGCGGATGTGCCTTGCTCTGTGCCCGACTGAAGCTTGGGATGCAAGGTTCCGGTTTCAGGTTTTTCTAGCTTCAACTTCGGGTTGATCCAGGACGTACGGTTTTTCGGGGTTCTGAGGTATGCCGGGTTTACGACTTTGGAGTCCTAAGGGTTGTAAGGTAGGAAGGGTCGGTTTACAAGGCAAACTACCCAAGAAAAGGATGGTAGACACTCTCACTCAGACATGCTGTCCCAGGCTTGCACTGTAATTATACTACCTACGGAAGAATTCGCCCGAAGGCGATCGACACGCCACCAGGCCTGTCTTGGAGCAGGCAGCTGGTCGACTAGACTGCTGGCTTTTGAGTGCATGCGCCGTGCACGCTGCTAAGCATTTCGACTCAATCGCCTCGCCCTCACATTCCGGCCTTCAAACTCCTCAACTTCTACTACTCATAATGGAAAGCTTTCGGGTTCCGGGCTTTGAGTTTTGGAATTTACGACCGTGAAAGCCTGCGGTGCTCTTAGCATGCGAGGCTCTCCCACCTAAAACTGCGGGAGAACTTCAACGGAAAACGTGCAGGACCGGCTGATGGGCTGATGTGCGTACACAGCTTGTGGAAACTC
This sequence comes from Symbiodinium necroappetens, assembly GCA_905231915.1. Lineage (NCBI taxonomy): Eukaryota > Dinophyceae > Suessiales > Symbiodiniaceae > Symbiodinium > Symbiodinium necroappetens. The sequence goes on from CAJNJA010005130.1 coordinate 7,258, forward strand.
GATGCCTGAAGATGAGAACTTCCAGCTTCTGCGCAGAAGAATTCGCAAACTCAATATCAAAGCAGGGAGTCCTACAATGCCCCCAAGAAAATGCCATCAATCCACCACAGCTGTATCCTTGAAAAGCCGCCATGCCACATCCTAACCCACACCCCAAAATTCTGACCCTACTGCTAGACCCTAAACTTTGGAGACTTTCGCTCCAAACCCTAGCCGCATTCCCCAATTTTTCTAACACCCAAACCCTCAACCCTTACGCCTCTCTTCGGAACCTTTATTGCCATAAGACAAGCGTGACAATATATACAACTTATATAGAATATGGAACTTGTACAAGATATACAACTTATAGTCCCAAACCGTTACCACCCTAACCTCCCCTAACACGGCCAATGATGCCATGGCGCTTCGTCAAACACTGAAGCACGGCCTCGGCCGACTGCTTGGGTATCGCAATCAGAGCTTGTCGGTTTTTTTTGAACATTTTTTTCCCTCCGCTTGTCGTAGCCTCAGGCCCTGACCCCTGTTGCCCTCAGACTATATCACCCTCTGTCGTCAGTCTGTCAGGTTTCGGGTCTAGGGTTAGTGGTTTAGAGCTTGGGGCTTAGGGGCTTTAGGGTTTGGGGCTTAGGGGCTGCAGGGTTTAGGGTTTAGAAGGGGGCTCTGTAGGGCTTTATCGTCATATGGGTTTAGGGGCGTGTCGGCCTTTGGCTACCCTTGGCTTGAGTGTATATCATTCTACATTCCTCACGGGCTTTGTAGGGTTTTATACTGGGCGTTGGAGCATTTATGGTGTTTGTAGTTTTAATCACAGGGGGCCTTTTCGTCTTAGTCTTTATAGTTGGCTCTATATCCCAAGTCTTGGCTTCGAAAGGTTTCGGGTGCTACAGTTCTGGATCTTCCGCCGGGCCTCGCCTTTTAGGGGTTGAGGGTGTTCAGGCTTTCGGGCTGTAAAGGGTTGGCTTGGACTTCGTGGGTTTCAGGGTTTGTTTGCATTCCTCTGCAGGGAAGATGAAAGAGCCGTAGGAACAATCTACTGAAACTCCTGTAACGAAGTGCTTGCCTTGAGCTTGAACGCATGTATCGAAACCCGGACCAGTTTCTGAATAAGAAGCTCCCAGACGGAAACGGCTGCAAAACAAACGCAAAAATCTACACACTCCTCGCCATGGCCTCTGAAGCCCTCCATCCCGAAGCCAGGAAACCCAGTGGCTTTTTAGCACTTAAAAAAGGGTGTTGACGAAACAGTAGTTGCAAGCAATGCTTATAGCACAACATCAAGGACTAGTGTCATCTGAAAAAGGGAAAATACAATAAACAATGTTCCCACACGGATGTGTTTACTAGCAGTACCACTTATTTGCAAATGAACAATATGAAACCACCAGAGCAACAAAAATATCGACTGAGCAACGCTCTAAACTCCCGCCGCTAGGAATCATTTCAACTGCTCATGATTTTTCAAAACCTATGCACCTGAAAAGCAACTGTAAAGCCGAGGCAGGAGCCATTTGCTGCTGCCTCTTCGGGCCTTCCTCGCCCTTGGGCTGGCTCTGTTGAAGTCTGGAAGGGTCGTAACTAAGCAGCTTAGGGTCTTAAGGACTTTGGACTTTTTTCGCCATTTTCTTTTGACCCATTTTGCTCGGACCCAGGCCCGACACCCTGCAAGCCAAAACCGATGTGGAGCCTCAGGGTCTCCAGAAGGAGCCTTACTTGGTAGGGAGAGGCCCCAGAAACCCTGCAAAACCGGTGGTATATTTGGAACTTCATACCAAAATATAAACCCTAGCAGAGGGTCGAGGTGGTGCCGAAAAGGCTGTTATGTCCCAGTCTGAAGATCCCTCTTAGAGACCGCCGGCAGTCCCAGGCGCACGGGGCCGCTTCGCCGCCGGCGTGTCGAGAGCGTCGGCGAAGGATCCCAGAAGATGCGGCTCCTTCTCCGGGTGCTGTACCCATAGGCTCCATAGTAGTTCCTTTTGGGATTACATTATAGGATCCTAAATACAAACCACAAAAGGGAACTACTATGGAGCCTATGGGTAGGGCTTTCATGATGAACTCTAAGGAAGTTTCCGGCCTCGATGTTAAGGAGCTTTGTCTGCTTCATAATGGAATGGCGGTTCAGAAGGGCCCGCCTTTTCGAGAACTTGTTTCGGGGTGGGAGGTTTGGGATTTGGGCTTGACGGCTTAGGGTTTCGCATTTCACTCACACACCCTCCGAAGCTTTTTCGAAGGCTTGCGTTTGCTTTTGCTGGATTTGAGTGGGCACAGTATACAGCATTGCCTAAGTTTGTACGCGACGCTCGAGGGGCAATGCTGAAGCCTCGGAGACACAATTCAATGTCCTCTTGCGTGTCAAATCTTGCGACGATGGTCTAGGGCCTCCGAAATACAATGTTCCATAAATCCGAAGTATCAAAGGTTTTGGCGGTTTTGGCTGAGACGTGGAACGAACACCACAGCAGACCTACCGAGCTCGGATGGAGTCGACCTTCGTTACGCCGGAAATCGTTCAGTCAACCGTCGGCTAGGAAAAGGCCTCAACGGCCCTCTCTGCCCACTCCACCAGTCGGGACCAAAGACCTGTGCTTTTGCGAAATCAGGAGGCCCCTACACCCTAACACTTAACACTTGGGGTCTCTTTCAAGTCTGGGCTCTAGACAGGGTTTGGGCTCTTCTAAGGTGGATCTCCGGAAAATCCTAAGCTAACACGAAACCGAAATCAGCCTCCTTTAGCAGCTGTGCAGCCGTGCCCTCGCCCATGCAGCTCTTGCTACATGTCTTCATTGTAGTTCTCTGGTTAAGGGCTAGGCGATTATTTCCCGGACCCTGCAATCATAAACAAGCAAACAAACACGGGAGCTAGAATGGAGACTGCAGGCAATATAGGGGCCTAGATAAGTACCAATACTACTTTGGGGGCTTCCTTACAATGATTATAGTATAATAATAATAATAATATACCCCAAAACTCCAAAACCTACCCCCAAAACTCCAAAACCCTATAGTTGCATCGCGCAGGGGCCGGGGGTGGGGGGTGCAAGGCTCCATCAGGCGAAGGGTTCTTGGGGTTTGGGGTTTGGGGCTTCGGGCTCAGGCTGGCCTCCGCCATCAGAGCTACGGCCTCCTCTTTAAACCGTCGGGTTGCAACAAAAAACTGGGGGGGCTCGCGGATTCGGGTTTAGGGTTTATAGGGTTTAGGGGAATGTTCAGGGTTTCGGGGCTCAGGGACTAAGGAGCTATAAGGCAAGAAGCCTTTTCGGGGGTTCCGGGGGCTCGAGGTCGCCTCAGGGCGGAGGGTTCAGTGGAGCCGGGGCCAAGGAACGTTCCTCTTTGACGTCGAACTCGTCCAGCTGGACCACCTTGCAGAGGCTTCAAGGAACTCAGAGTAGCCAGAAGCATAAACTCCTGAACGCACGGGAAAGCGCTGAGGCAAGCCGCTACATCTAACGGTAACATCCGATATCTAAAACCTGATCGCTGTGCATTAAATGTAGAATTCCGACCGTTTTGTTTTCAGACTTCGGGGACACCCTCAAAAGGCTAACCTGCGCAGTTTGAGTCTCAATTCGAAGGCAAGGGTCCCGCGCGATGATGGAGCCGTGGGCTGCAATGAAGGAAGGTGCCTTTGGATTGCTTGTAGGGTCTTATATAGGGCCTCAGAGTGCGAGGGTTTGGGTTTAGGGGACTCGGATGTGGGGTCTACATCTAGGTTCAAGAGGGTCTCGGTTGGTATCTAGGGTTCATGGCCAAGTGTTGAGGTTTAGGGTTCCGAATCTCTGCTACCAAGGCTTCGGATTCAAAGGGAAGCACCTGTAAGGACTTGCCGGTTGTAAACATTATAGGCTTTCTGAAGCTGCGAGACACTTTGCGACCATTCCACAAGTAGCCTGGGAGTCAGCTGCCCTGGCCAACCAGATACACCACTATATCCAAACCAACACTGCGTTGCACCAGAAACACGAAGATATGTAATAGTGGCGTCATGTGTCACGTGAACTCCTTCGGGTTACAAAACTCCCGCCGGATTCCACATTTTATTTGGGAGCTGCCAACCACCAATAGGGAACTCGAGTGTTTTGGCCTCGACGCTTCAGGATTGCGAAACCGAAGCCCCACCAAGCCTCTGCTTGAACCCAAAACCAAGTAACAAAACAAAAACGAGAGGCTTGGAAATACTATGATATCCCCTTTAGGGTCTTAGGAGACTTACAGCAAGCCTTACTCAGCCCTCATCCGCACCGAGGCCTTCAGGGCTTTGCTTAAGGGTTTGGACCCCATACCCTTGAGGGCTCGAGGTGTTTTTGGGTGTGCGAGGGCTCTGATTTGGGGCTGTGGGCCCTAGATCTTAGAGGGTGTAGTTCAGGGCAGGCCCTTTCGTGAATCCATGTCGTAAACAAGCATTCTGCCTCCAGCAATGTGCACAACGGGACCCTGCACATGCTACACCCCGCCCCCCTCGTCTGCACCTCGACGATCTTGGCGCTGTTCACCAGGATCATACTCCAGTATTGTTTCTGCCTCCAGGCTGCTGCTGGCTATAATGTCACTAAACCTGATCTACTTCTGCGACCTCTGTCAATGTCCCTCAACAACCTACCCTGACTAAAGGGGCCACGCCACACATCCGACGGGAGGATGTACTCTATCTGTGCCGCTGCTGTCAGCACCTTGGAGGGCTGCATGAGATGGAGTGGATACACCCGGTATGCATCTGTATATGTTTGCGGTGCGGACACGGGCAAGATGCAGTGTGTGTGCATATATATATATACATATACACATGAGATATATATATATATACATACACATACACATACACATACACATACACATACACATACACATATTCATATACATATACACATACACATACACATACATATACATGCATACATATATATACATATATGTATATATATATAGAGAGAGAGAGAGATACATGGTACCCCGGCATGTACCTATCAACTTGCTTTTCGGGAGCATCTTGTGGAAGGCTTTTGGTGATCCAAGAGGCCAGAGGGTCAGAGAAGGTTGATTAAGATGAACAAGACCCTGGATCACACGTAGATATATGTGCACATACATACATACATAC
>CAJNJA010005131.1:0-45325 GCA_905231915.1 Symbiodinium necroappetens
GCAGCAGCAGCAGCACTAGTAGTACTAGTAGTGCTAGTACTCGTCCTCGTCGTCGTCGTCGTAGTAGTAGTAGTAGTAGTAGTGGTGGTAGTGGTAGTGGTAGTGGTAGTGGTAGTGGTGGTAGTAGCAGCAGCAGCAGGAGGAGGAGGAGGAGTAGTAGTAGTAGTAGTAGTACTACTACTACTACTAGTACTACTAGTACTAGTAGTACTAGTAGTACTAGTAGTACTAATAGTACTAGTCGGCGTCGTCGTCGTAGCAGTAATAGTAGCTTGGTAACTTATTGATAGCATTGGTGGTAGTCGCCGAATGCCACTCGTAGTGGTCGTAGTAGCCGCAGAAGCCGTGCTGGTGAAGTTGGCCTGCATGGTCATAGAGAGATATCTGCATGCAGCCCGCGAGCAACAAGCAAGGAGTAGAAGCTCTCCTTTGCACACTTCGAGAGTGGCAAGCAGTTGCTTGACTCGTGGTCGTCATCTACAGGCCGATGCAGTCCCAAGCGCACTTCAGAAGCAAGTGGGGAGGCCGCATGCATGCCTGCCATGTGAATGGGCGAACGATGACGCTTTCCTTCCAGAGGTTCCGGATGTACCTTACGGAATTTGCTGCAAGGTGTATAAGGCTACTAAGTGTTGCATCGGGCCGACTGGCTGGGTGAGTGTAGGGAAGATTACCGTATCCTTGCGCAAGCATCTCGGAGCAAAAGCACCCCAAATTGCTGCAGGTAGCTTTGTTCAACGAAGCGAAAGCTTATGGGATCATCAAGGCAGACACTGGCGACTCGGAGGTGCCACTAGGGTAGGGGCACGAATGCGTGCGTTCTTTAGGCTGGGAGCTTTTGTATGCTTTTGTGGGATGCGTGGGTGCGCGAGTCTTTCCTGCTCAGAACGACGCGTTCCAACAGGAGCTGGTTCCCCTTTCACAGCCCCCCTTGCCGCGGCGACGAGGCATTCTTTTCAACCTCGGGTCTAGCCGACGGCTACGGCACAATGGCGGTGGGCGACAAGGTTTCCTACATCGAGGAGCTCGCATCCTTGCGCATCTGTTGATTCAAACACTTCAAGACGCATCCCTGTCATCCCTGTCATGGGTTCTACTCCACAGACTTCTCAGCTTTCCTGCTGAGCTCCGAAAAAATGCCTTGTTCAACGTTGACTTGCTGCTATATTCTGCTGACCAGACCCTGGCAGGATCACGAAATGATAGAGGGGCAGCTGTGCGCAATCAATATCCGAAAGCGGTCCGCTGCTGACTGCCGGCCTGACACAGAGTGAAATCTCTCGCCAGAAAGCTGCCGCTCGCGGATGAACGTAGAAGCAAGGGCCAGCCAGAGGGAAAGATCTACACTGCTCCGGTTTGGAGGTTAGCTTGTGTTCGGCCAGGCGGATGCTCAGACAAAGGAGGTGAGTGTGCTGAGAGATAGTTGCATGCGCAGTTCGTTGACCGTTGAACACCGATAATTGCTTTCGACATGTTGCACGACAGTCTCACCACTGCTCTGTACAGGCTGCAGGCAGCTCACCAAAGCTTTCTTGACATGCATCATCCAAGAGAAGCGCCCGCGTGATTCTCTAACCTGGAACTATCTGTGCTACTTTGGTGACAGGCATCTTCCATTTTAAATGTCGTGGGGCTCGGGCTCCTTGTTGAGGAAACCAGGTGCTGCGAGCCAGCCCTTGAGGCAAAGAAAAAAGGACTGGATTGATGCATGAGAGTTGCACAGGGGGCAGATATGCTAAAACCTCGCTAGTGATTCCCTGAGCATCACAGTTGAGTGTCGACTCGGTGTTTTGCATCGGCATCTTGCTGCCCAAGTGAGCCCACTGGTTTCAGCGGTCAGCCATGCCGTCAGGCGGAGGATCCCCGGATAAGGCCCGGCTGCTCCACTACCAGCGGGCCGCGAATGACACCCAGGAATCTCAGGAAGAGACGAGGGACATCGAGGGTGATGAAGTCCTCACCTCAAGATCTTCAGACCACAACCCCTTGAAGATTGTGGCAATGATCGCTCTTCTTGCGATGGTGGTGGGCATGGCAGGCTTGGCAGGTCGGAGGATGCTGAACTACAAGGGACCGGACACGAGGGAACCAGTGTGGCTGCAGCTTGCTGCGCACAGCAAGAATGTCACGAAGCGCGCCTCAGCCTCAGCCAATACCGCAAGCACCAAGACTTGCCACTCCGCGGTCGCTGGTGAAGCGTGCTATGGTGCCGTCTTGTGGCACAAGTGGATCGGAACCATTGAGAATCCCGGGGCCTACCCCAAGGGTGTTTGGAGGGGTTCCAATCGCACGGTTATCCAGCAATTCCTGCACGAGACTAATCAATCCGACTGTCCCAGGCCTTGCGAGAACGAGCCATACCCAATCCCACCACCCGCTCCAAAAGGATCGCCATCAATTTATTGCTTCTCCGTGGCCCGCCCTGGGCCAGAGATGGATACCATGCACCTGCAGAGGCAGACCGGAAGCGGTATTTTTGCCTGTGACGGCTTCGGGGTTTACAGCGATGTGGACGTGGACATCCAGGGGCTCAGGACCATCCCCATCGGCTCAACGGCATCCGGGGTCTCTGTCGACAATACCGCCGCGAACTCCCAGGTCTTCATGAGAACGTGGCTGACCTTGCTGAACAACAACGACTGGTGGCACTACGACTTCATCGCCAAGGTCGACCCGGATGCAATTCTCTTCCCAGAGCGGGTCCGGCCACACCTGTCCTGGCACGTTGGGGCGCCAGTCTTCTTCCTCAACTGTGGGAAATACAGGCCGGCGATGTACGGCGCTCTGGAGGTGTTTTCCAAGCAAGCCCTCGGCAAATATCTCGCACAGCATGGGAGCTGTGAGCATACCTTGCCGTTCTGGTCCTGGGGGGAAGACAAGTACATGGCCGGATGCCTGGAGATGTTGGGAGTTCAGGCCCTGCAAGACTACGGCAACTTCTTGCACGACGAACGTTGCTGGGGCGTAGATTGCGGCAACAAGGCCGCTGTGGCGTTCCACTCGTTCAAAGCCGTGAACAATTGGTACCGCTGCTACCTGTCCTCGAAATGATGCAGCAGTCTTAGCGGAATCGACGAAAGGGTTCCGGTGTGGTTTTTCGACTACGGGTTGTGCACGGCCTTGCAAAATACTGAACTTGATAGGTTTCCGAAAGCCAGCCGTGGGAATTGAAGAACCACATCGGATCCTAGCGGCGGCCTCTGCTAAAAGCAAGGCTCTCCGTGTCGAGAGGAATGGTTCTCTTAAGGGCGAGCGGTCATCCCCCACTTAAGCTCCGTGGCCGTTTGATGACTATGGTTCCGGATGTGGGCGAAGCCATGCAAAGCTCTGAAGCCCCCTTAATGTCTCAATCTGTTCGGTACGGAACCTAGTGGTATGTCCATGCTTGGTGGCGGAGCGCAGGCCCTGACAGTTAGCTATGAGCCGTTGCTCGGGAGCCAAAGGATGCCTCTAAACAAAACTTGCAGCGGTTGCTTTTTTTTGTTTTTTTCGTTTTTTTGCTAGTCGTTTCCCTTCTAGTTTAGCCTCACGGCCTCGGACCCTGACGGGTGCTACACCTGCGAGCTTTGCTGGGGCAGGCTCCTTGTCAATATTCCTGGAGAACAGAGTCTTAGAGTTTAAAACTCTCTGCAAGCTTGCAGGGCTGGGGTCGGACTCGCTTCAGCGTTGAAGCAGAAGATGATGCTCGAGGGGGACAGGGAGGAACGAATCAGGAGTTACTATACTAGCGTCGCGGGTTGACTGACCCTTGCAAGCGCCTGCCGAAAGCGGCATCGAATGGCCAGAAGGCCTGGACAAACTAATTCAGACTCTCATGCTTGATTAGATTATGAGTACTTCAGAATGCACGGTGCCACTTGGGGTCTAGTTGCCAGGACCCCAAGTTGCAGGAAGGAAGCCGACCCCCGGCTCGATGTTCGCTGCTGTGAAAACTGGCTCGTTGGTGGTTTTGGCGCGTTAGTCAGAAGCTTTGAATGTGCGGAGCCTTACCTGGATCGTTGGAGGTGTGCATCCGCAAGCAGACAGCCAAGAATCGACTCAGGCAGACAGCCAACTGATGGGCAGAACGTATGCAAGGCACTGTCCAGCAACCAAGCAAGCATGCAAGCATGTGGAGAAAGATGGAGCTCTAGGTCCACGACCTTGATTGGTTGTGTCGAAGCGTGTAATGATCAAGCCGACAATCAACAACCTTCGTGATGCAATCTTGCAATGCCCTTGGGTTGTCCTCTGGCACGGAGCGATGATCTTCCAGGCTCCGGAGCCTTCTGGGCACTAAGGTTTACACACTGTCTGATGCAGCCAGGAGCTAGAGCGCAGAAGTTCCTGCCACAGTTTCAATGGTGATTGGTAGTTTGGCGATCTACCGAGTGAAAACTGGACACCGATTGGCTGCGTCTTAGAGTAGCATGCGCAAGGAAGGGCTTAACATCGAATGTCTAGCAGACGAGGTGTTCAAGCGGAGGCGTGCTTGCGTCACAACGTTGGCTGGTGAATCTAGTCTGGTTGTTGCACATTGGCATAGTGAGCAGCTTCGCCTTTTTCAACTCTCCGGAGCATGCGCTTGCCTGGAGGCTTGTTTACGGGCCTTCGGCGGAGGACTGCAATTTGTGTCGGGGTGCTGTGCATCTGTTGCTGGAGTGTGAGCAGGAAGATGGCGACCCATAGCAAGGCCACGAAGCAAAAGTGGTGTCGGAAACTTGGACCTTTCGGTGCCCTGAGAAAGAATGTCTGCTGTAAGATCTCCGACAGTGCGAGAGTGCCGTCAGGTGGTCCGGCTTCTGACACGCATGGACGAGGATGAGGAGCTTCCGCGAGTGTGGCTTGGACTGGAACCGTTGCCGCAGTGCAGCGCAGTTTGGCAATGTAGCCCCTTGGAGGTGGGTTTAGGACATGGCCCCTGCGTGACATTGGGCTCACGCTGCGCTGCCAGTGCCAGGGGGCTCACGGGCAAGGTCGGTGACTCAGTCGGCAGCAGAACCTCACGGGGGCTTTCTGCCTGCAAGGGCGACTGATGCAGAACCTGAATTTTATGCTTGTGCAGCTTGTGCTATGTTGCACTGCTTTAGCACGATACGAAGTTGCTTGACTGCTGCCGTTTTTCCTCATCAGCTGCCATAGGAAAACGTCTCATGTGTCGCAGATGCCGCGCAGCCGAAAGGAATTTACAGGTCGAGACTGCTCCATTCACGGCCCAAGCCATGTAACACGACTGGCCAAGATCGGTTTAGAGCCGGATAGAAGTCTGCAGAGTTCGTCTCCTCTAGAATTGCTGACGCAGCCACCGGGACCGCCCTCTTTCAGATTGCAGTGCATAAAACAGCGCCAGTCTGACATTCATACGGTTTTGACAAAGCCACGACCGGTGGGCAATTCCGAGCGCGATGCCTCGGGCTCGGGTCCCAGCTGGCTGGGGGCTTCCGGGCCAGTGGGCAGATGCTTGGAATGTGGCTGATGTGGATGCCAAGATGCTGCAGAAGAAGTGAGTGAGTGTGTGCGTGTGTGTTTGTCTGTCTGTCTGTCTGTCTGCCATGTGTTGTGTTTGGGGATACTGCGTAAGGTTCATCTCCAATTTTTCTTAGCCTGAAGTCACAGCAAGGTTTTCCCATTTGGGAGAGCAGGCTCTAGGCATCCGTAGTCGTCAAAGATTGCCGATGAGCCGTGAGGGCGCCTTCTCCACAGCAGCGGAGTCCTCCGGTCTTACGCCGGAGCCGCGAAGAGAAAAGGCCTCGGCGAAGAAGGAGGCCACCCGACCGAGTGGGGTCGCGTCTGCATCCAAACTCAAAGTCTTCGATGCATCCAGAGAATCTGGAGAGCCATCGCCAGCTCTTGGAGACTGAATCCTTGTCATGGATTACATGACTCTCCCGGCTCCTTTAGCTACGAGCTCCAGCTGCAATCAGCTCCTTGTCAGGAGGCGCCATCCGCATCACAGGCATCCCCCTTGGCGTTTGCCTCGCGGATAGGCTCGGAAGGGAAGGTTCAGGCTAGGCTGAACATCCGATAATTGTTGGCGGCGCCAGTGCAGTAGGAGCTTCTGATTGAAGGAGTTCGAGTTGGAGTCCTACTGCACTCTAGTCCCGAGTTTGGTTTCCGATGAAAGCCAGCTTTCTGGCGGTCTCGCGTTGGAACAGCCAAGTCGGGTGTCATCACAAGTGCTGCCTCACCCGGCATGACTTGAGTTTGTGGGATAGTGTGGCTTCAATTGTCTCTGGCACCCTGGCTCTATCCTGCAGGTGACCTGATTGAGGTGAAACGGCTCCTCGATGCGAAGTCAGACCCCAACTCGGTCGATGCGGTGCCTCAGCCTGCATAGGCATCCGTGGATCTCAGCTTTGCCCAGTCATCACAATCATCGTAATTTCCATTCTCATTCTGTCACCGTTTCCCTGGTGCAGCACAAGCTAACAAACGAGCCTGCAAGACACTCAAAGGCTGGTCGCGTGCACTCGGTTCTCTGAAGCCCCAGGCCATGGGATGTATAGTACTTAGTAGACACTAGAAGTATCCTTCCTACTGATAGCTCGTGGCAAGTCATCGCCAAGGTGGGGGAGACTCCACTTTTTGAGGCAGCAGCCAGTGGGGACGTCAGTGCCACCCGGCATGCACAGTGTCACGTGATATCATCTTCTCGATGGACGGCCGCAAGCGCCAGAAGCCTGCCCTAGGTTTTGGCCAGCCTTCTCCTTGCAGGAGCCGATCCACAGCAGCATCTCTCAAATTGGAACCCATGGGCGTAACGGGGTTAGAGCAGTCGCACGGGGCCCAGCAAACGAGGCATGGATTGAAAGCCCATTCGTCTGAGTCATAGAGGTTTTAACAAAGAGTTAGCCGTACTCCGACATGCTGCTCCTACAAGAGCTGGAACAACGACGCCACCGTTACCGCCACCGCCATCGCCACCGCCACCGCCAAAATGAAGAAGAAGAAGAAAAAGAAGCAGAAGAAGAAGAACACCGTCAAGAAGAAGACAAATTCCTGCTGCTGCTACTCCTCGCGCTCCTCAGCCAGCTGCTACTGCTGCTGCTGCCGCCGCTGCTAGTACCACCACCACCACGACGGCGACTACTACTAAGTTACTACTACTGCTACTGCTTCTGCTTCCACTACACCTGCTGCTCTTCCTGCTGCTGCTACGACTCCTACCGCTACTGCGCCTGTTGCTGCGAGGAGCAGACAGCAATGTTAGCAAGGCTTGAAGGAGAAGAGTAACTATCGGCCATGGCTGTGCTGCACAAGCTGCAAGCCCTTCGAAAGTCTCCCAAACCGTCCTCAAGGCCCCAAACCGCCTCAGAGGCATCAGTCCTTTATCGGCTCCTTGGCCAGTGACCTTTGCTCCAGCGAGGCGAGGAAACAAACGTGAAAGAGTCTGGCTTTTGGCCTTGTAAGGCTTGCTGCAGCACTTCCAAAGATAGCGCAGGTCGTAAGCCTCCGTAGGCTCACGCATGCTCGTGGAAGAGGATGATGCAGCGCTGGGGTGCTGGGAGCTTCCGATTGAACCAACCTTGGGCAAGGTCTCTAAGCCAGCGATGTCTTGCTTGCCACATCTCACTTGGTGCAGAGGCGTGTGCCACGCTGCTGCGCCTTTGCTCCGGGGAGGAAGTGCCTCGGCAAGCTCTGAGGATTCCAAAGAAAGGCTTCAGAATGCCAGTCAGCCCAGAAATTCTCGGCTCCAGGGACTGCAGCCAGACCTTTGCTCACCCCGCCTCCCCACAGTGGCACAGCAGGACTTTTTTGTTGCCAGGCTTCCCCTGCGGAGCGCGAGGAGGTGCTCCAGGCGCTGGCCCCAAACCTGCGGCCGCCTATTCGGTGCACTGGCTCAACTTGGAGTCTGTGCTTCTAGCTCCGCCTCTTGTGGGTGGTGTTGCTTCTTCGATCTCGCAAATCTTCAGAAATGCAAGATTGAAGATTCTGCTTCTGTCCAGCCTGGGGGATTTGGATTTCGCGGCTTTGGAGCACTGCGACCGCTACATCCGTGACATGAAAGCTGGTATGTGCAAGAGCCGCGATGCCTGCGGATGTGACGACTTAAGTTGGTGGGCACAGGCATGGTTCGAAGATGTTCGAAGCAGATTTGCACGCCTGGAGCCACTTTCCACTTGTTGTGCGACAGGTCTTTCATGCAAAGTCTCAGTGGGGAGCCGGACAGTGACGACGAAGCGGCTCAGCGGCAGCTGTCGCTACTGTAACCGTTGAATCGAGGACTTGCAGTCAGGTGGTAATTTCAGGTCGAGCATCAATCCGGCTTTCGCGCAGTGCTTGGTTGTGTTCCTCGAGCGGGCTGCGAAGCTTGCGCTTACTGGACTCTACACTCGAAACCTCTGTGGCAGCAGAGGCGCATCTAGATATCGACTTCGATGCGCCACCGGCCTTGATTCGCAAAAACTATGATGACGAGGAGCAGAAGTGGGAGGGAGCGCACACAAATCCTCTGAAGGCTCTTCAGAAAGATCACCTCTTTATCTAATGGGGTGCTTTCTAACATGTGGCACAGGACGGGGATGACTGGACCTTCGCAGCTCTTCGGCTGCATTTTGAGCTGGAAGGCATCTGAGAGGAAGGGTCTAGCTTCAAGAGACCGGACAGTATTATGATGTTTGATGATGTTTGCAGTGACGCCCTGCTCTTTGCACTCACCATCCTGGTATGGTAGCGGGCTGCGAGCCGAGGCAGCCATGGTCGAGCAGGCCCGGAAGTCGCGCGCGAAGCAGAGGCACAAGCGCAATGCGCCTTGGATGAAACCGTCTGCATTCAACAGCACTCCACAACTTTTTTCCTTTGTGCCACCACGGTGTGTGTGGCCGAGTGCAAGATTTACGACCAAGGTCCCTGTCGAGCCCATCGAGCTTGTTGCAGCTTTCAGCAACATCAGGGAACGGCCGTCACTGTGGCTTGTGGTGTGAGTCAATTCCAGGACGTTCAGTTTCGGGATGCAAATCTGCCACTCGCAGCTGGATCGGCTGGGTGGAGAGTGGAGAGTGGCAGCAAGGCATACAACGCACTTTTTGCTCGAACATGTCCCAGGTATGCCATGCACTCAATGACCGCCAGACGACGCTGAAACTAATGAGCACCTCGGCTATGTTCTTGATGTTTTCTGCGACAGCCTGCCTTGTGTTTAAGCTGAGCCGTCGATGGCACACGGCTTTGACGTCGTACCCTAGCCAGCCTCGCTTGTGGAGTCCAAGTTGCGAGAGTCCAACCTGCGAGAACACAGCCTGCTTCTGACAATTAGATCGCTTGGTCACCTCCACAGCCATGCGAGGCAACAGCACCTTTGCAGATGCGAAAGACACTCGGTACCAATGATGGGCTCAGCAGGTCTTGGATCTTGGGTTCTCCCAGACTACTGCTTTTGCTTGCTCACTGATGCGCATATTAGTCTTGACGAAATCATCGTGTCAGCAGGCCCTAGGCCCTAGAGAATTCTCTTCGACTGCTTCGCCAAGGATGCTATATACCAGCGCTTGAAGGAGGAAGGGAAGTACTTCCGCAAGTTTTACTTCGCCACATCCTCGAATGTTGGCCTTGCCAAGCCTACTATGAGTCTGTAGACGGTGCAAAGCAGGCATGCTTGCCGAAGCTGCGATGATGAGAGCGTCGATTCTTGCGTTTCCTTTGGTTCAGCAGCGAGGTGAAGAAGGAACGCAGCACGTACCAGGCGTACAAGGAGCGGTGTTGGCTTGGCATGCTGTTGCCTGGTGCATCCTAGTGCCATTCCGAGCTGCCAGGACACAGACCAGATTGGACACATCCGTGAGGTCGCCTGAATCGGAAATCAGCGGAAGATAGCAGCATCTCTTGCTCGAGCGTGGAAGCACTGACTGCGTCAGACCGATTGCTCCGCTGCAGTTGAAGAAGACAACACTTGAGCTAGTTCGCTGGATCAAACTACCCCTTTGCTGGCGGTTGTACGGACCCAACCAGCTGCATGTAACAATGTACCTATGAGTCCACATGTCTTGCAACAGTGCGCAGGTCCGATTGGTTGGTGCAGATCTGCCTCTGGAGTCCAATGCTGGAGCCCTGCTCTTTGGCGACTGCCCCTGGACAGAAATGACCTTGCCAGATCATTCAGAGCACGCTGGTTGTACATTATGGTTTATGCTAGAAGACGGCCAGTGTTCGGGCCGGAAACTACGAGGTAGCAGGTCTGGAATCCTTCACTGAACAGCCGAGGAACAAGTGTCATCACATGCTTCGGGGCAGAGTTGTACATACTGGCACTTGCCAGAAGACGAAGAGACGAAGACGATGCCCTCAGTACTGGTTGACGCAGCATTGCACAGAAGCTTCTGCGGCTGTGCGGTTGCAGTACCGCAGTAGGAACGAAAAGGACGACGAGTCTTTATCTCCGTCTTGTGGCGAGTCTCAAACACGAAGAATCGCAGAATGCTCGTTTCGAGTCAGCTGTGGCCAGCCACACGTTTCCCAGCTTACGTCGAGGAACCGGACCTCAATCAACTCTTTAAGTGTAGACGGGCGGCAGTATGCGATGCCGTGTGAGTTGCTCTTGACTTCGTTGACCGTACATTGTGAGAGTCAGAGAGAGAGACCACGGGCAGCCAAATGGACGCGTCAAGCATTCCGACAGCTCGTGGGGGCGACCTGCCCATCCTGTAGTCGAAAAAGCGCGTCGTTCTGTGCTACAGCGGGTGCAGTCCGCCAGTGCAGGGAGGGGAGGTGCAAGAGTACATGAGAACGAGTGCACTGAAGGCTGAGGCCTTCGGTGCCCGAGTTCCGCTTCGCATTGCAGCATCTCAGCGTGGTGGTCGAGGTGGGCTCGGGCTGCTCCGCTGTGCACAAAAGCTCCAGAGCCGCTTGTCAAAGCTGCAGGTGTTTTCGCGGGAGCTCCTATCGCTGCAGGGGAGACCGTCGAAGTGTGCAGCCCGGCTGTGGTGAACAAACCGTGCTGTTGGGTCACACTTCTTGTGCCAGCGCCGGTTCATCCTGCCTCCATTTTTGTTGCCAGACGCCGAGGCCCTGTCTTAGCCCTTCGACGTGATCACATTGATGCAGACTGCGCCGGAATGCGCTACTTTTTCAGCGGCTCGGCTGGTTCGATCGCTCCTCGAGATTCGTAGGCATGGGTAGGTTCCGGCTGTGTCAAGGGGACTTCCAGATCCGAGCATTGGCTTGAGGTTGTGCCTGCTGCACTTAAGCTTGTGTTCAGGCTTTCGCGACGCAGGGAAGCCTCCAGGGAAGATTGCTGTACCTGTCGACCATGCTCGATCCTTGACATAAGTGGCTCAAGTGTGGGACAGCAGCAGCAGCCATCTAGTGCGGAGCCAATATGTCGACATCTGCGAGCACTTTCAGGACCGCAGGGATGTTTTCGTTCGGAAGGTCGATGGGCAAGGGCGTTGAGTCCGGCAGTGAAAGGAGCAAGATCGGCAATGCGTATCCGAAGTCAGAGATCGAAGATCAACAGCCTCAGCATCTCGGTCGCAACGTCGGCAGCGTTAAGCCAATGACGGAACACTTTTCAGGCTGAAAGCGGAGCTGGCTGCCATGAAGAAGATGGGACGCAACCGACAGTGCCGCATTTGCTGGGTTGTCGTGTCATCCCGCTTTTACCGGCGCCCTAGCTTGCTGCCACATCAATCGGACCTCCCAGATGGCGACAACTTTTAGTTGCCCATAGGCCATAGGGATGCGGGCGCAAGTCGAGTGATCGTTCCGGGACGCTTTCGCTAATTGCGATACACGGGTTTTGGCATGAGCTCCTCAACGAATTTTACTTCGGGTTGACATCTTGGGTTCTTAGCTGCGCGAGTTTGTGTGCAGGTGCTTTGACTGTGGCGTAGCAGATGTCAGCTGGGCCTCGCCGAAACTGGGTACATTCATCTGTGTGCCGTGGCTTCGAAGGGACAAAGCCTAATCGTTGCACCCCCGATTGTGCACTCAATTCGAGGTCACTTGCTCCGATGTGCATCGGGCCGCCGGTGCTCACATCACCTGCGTCAAGACGCTCGGCTGCAGCTTCGAGTCCAGAGCCGCCACTCCACACTCCTGTCAGTTAAACAGCTAACAGTTAAGCGGGTACCGGTACAATTAGAAGGGGAGCATTCTCAGTGAAAATGCTATCCGTGCTCTCTTGAGCATGACCATGTGACCGTGCGCTTCTGGCAAGGAACTTCAGCACCTACCTCTGGTCTCCGGACGAGGCATAGACGACTGCATGGACGTGGATCTTTCAGGGCTCTCAGGTAGGATTGAAGGTCAGAAAACACCAGCCCCAGGCTTGCTCGGAGTAGCTCCGAAACCTTGCGGCAGCATGAACTACTTGTACGGCCAGGTAGAGCTGATGCGCGCCGTTGGCAACACTCGTGCGAAGGCGCGTTGCTGTCGTGTGTCACCAAACACCACGAATGTGGAATCCAGTGTCGTGAGCCGGTTGGGGGTCTGCACGTGTCCTACTTTAGTGCCTGGCAAGAGCAGCTGGAGCATTGGCCAAGAAGCACAGGCACCTCACCTCTGCTCAGCATCCAGTCTGATCGCATGGTTCGCCAACTTTCGCCAAGTTGTAGCGGTATTACTTTGTGAGACTACACATCCACATCCGACGCGTCGCAGCGAGTCGCCTGAAAGCAACTTTTCAAATCTGAGTCCACATCCCGCATTGGTACTCCATTCAGCGAGCTGTCTTTTCTGATGGCAGAGTTAGTCGTTGCTATGAGGAAATCTTCCGGCCGGGGACCGACCTCTCCTGGCAGCCTGGCGAGTCCAAGGAGCAGAAGGCAGGGAAGTCCCACCCCAGCTGCTGACAATGTACATTCTCCAGATCTTGTGAACTGTTGCAAGCCTGTCCCGGGTGCAAAACCTGCTCTGTCTTGTTGTCTTGTTGCTCGCTTACGAGCATGTCAACTTCATGCCTGGTGTGTAGCTACATGCCATACCGCTGTGAGTAAAGGTGCAGGGGGGATTTAGAGGGCTTGGTGCAAATATGCGCAGATCAAACGGAAGTCCGTGTTGGACTGCGCGGGAAGCCTTGTGGCCGTTTTCTTGATTCGGACCTGCCTGCGGATTTCACACCTATATCGCATAACTCACTTGGTCCAGGTGCGGCATTGCACGAAGCTTTACGGAACAGAGAAAGCACAGCTTGCGGTCAAGCGTCACATCGAGGCAGCTTCTCGGCTGCCGCACTTTTAAGATTTTAAGTCATAACTTTTGTTGATGTGTAGCCTCGATGCTTCACTCGAGACCCAGGCCACGGCAGCAGCGGGCCCAGGCCGGAAGGCTGAACAGGTAGCTTCGCAAGGCTACAACCAGAGCCTTCCGAGCCAGCCTGCCACACCTTCCCAGAGCGTCTGCACGCCAGCTCCTGCAGCTCCTGACTTGCTGGGAGACTGGCCCACGACAGAGCCCGAAGCTGTAGCACCGAGCCACGTCTCTTCATGGCCCGCAACGTCTGGGATGGGTACGTCCGTGGGACCGTGGCCGTGCCCATCGTCTGCGCCAGAAGCCATCACCGCACAGTCCCGTGGCCAACCAAATCTACATAGGTTGTCGGAATCGACCAGATCGATTTGAGGTTCTGTGCCTGCTTACCAGGATCCGCCCCATTGAAATAATTTTTTGTTGTGGGTCATTGGATGATGACAAGGGGTACTACCAGCAGATGTTGTATGTGAGGACTGCTAGGACACACAAGCTGAGGCACGACTTGATAGACCTTTTCCCGTCGTCTACTATGGATAGTGCTTGGCACGGAGACTGCGGCGCGCCAGCTTCTTCTCAGAGCTGCGGGAAGGCAGCCACAGTCTCTTCGCATGAGAAGGACGGGGCATGTGCGGGTAGCTGAATTAAGACAGCTGCGCACCTTGACCAGTGGCGCAAGTGCATGCACAGTTTGGCTCCTGATGTGTCGGCATTCTTGCGTGCGCTTTGTCCAGGATTTCTGGTCCAGTGTGAACTGGGACGAGCTGCTCAAATGATTTCGCACATGTGAGCCACTTGATGAAACGAAGTAGGGAGAGAACCTGCTCAGTGCAGTGCCAGGCACAGGCATGTACAGCGGTCCATGAGCGGCATTCGCCTTTGGACGTGTTTGGCAGGATGGGCAGAAAAAGTGAGTTGTGCATCAGTGTCTCCATGGTGGTGGTCACCGCCGCCCATATCTCGACGTGACAGCAACCGCAAGCCATCGCAAGCTCAGAAGACTTCGGGAAGCCTGGAAAATCCCCAGCCCTACTAATTGCAAAGTCACACGACCTCGGCTACTCTGTGCAGCCAGCGGGTTCACTGTGCGCATGTGTGTGGCCTCGGCTTTTTGAGAGACCGAACGAACAAGCAACACAGCACGTGGAGGTGCAGATTCAAGCACAAGCCTTGGTCGCGATGTGTCTGTGCATGACTAGAAGAAGATGTGTTCCCAGCAGCTTAGGCTCTAGTGACAAGCAGCTTTGACTATCGGCAGTTCCAGTCGTCCTGAAAGTCACATGATTTTTCCCGAATCCCTCAATGAGGATCTTCGTAGCTTCCGAACCCTGATGCCATGCTCCTGTACTACAACAAGAGCTTTCTGGGCCTACTGGTTGAGCGTCGCGGCAGTGTCTTCTATAGACCTGGCTCGCTGCCGCTTGGGCACACTCACAATCAGCTTCAGGGTTAAGAGTAGGGGAGTCGCAACTCTTCAGCGTGGCCTGAAACAGGTCATCACGGAGGCTTTTCTTGCCTCTGATCTTTCATTGTTGATGTCCCGATTCGGGTCCTGAGTCCAACCGTTTCGCTTCATCTGGGCTCAATTGTGTTTTATTTGGATGGTTGGCGATTGTCAGCGGTAACATTTCAGGAAGCAGAAATAGAGAGGGAAGGTGGCTGATGGCAGCCCTCGTCTCATGTCATGCATTTGGGCCTCTTGTGCTCCCCCAGGTTTGTAGGGGTCTTCTTGTCCGCACTCGGCGGAGCCCTTCAATACTGGCGCGACCGGCGGGAAGCAGAAGATGAGTGGGCACAGTGGGCTCCAGATATCTTTCACCACTACGGGTTCCAAGCCGTCGGTGCTGGAGTGCCAAGGAAAGCGTTTAGTGTAGTTGGCTGTTCTAGACAGATGTTGCTGTTGAAGTCTGGCTGTCTGTTGTCAGTCCGTCTGTGAGGAGGGAGGACTCCCGGCTGAGTCAATGTTGCTCTGCGGGAATCTTCCGAGGTCACTTTTGCAATTGTTTTCCGCACGCAACTTGCGTGGAATCGGTATTGGGAAGCCGTGACACAGCTCCATTTCATGTACAGCAAGTGGGCCGATGCGCTGCTCGACCGATGATTTATTGCATCTTTCAATACGCGGAAGGTCTGAAGGGCATTGAAGGCCGACCCTCGCCAGCTGAGGTTCTCGCAGTTTCAGGCGTTTGCAGAAGTGACGAAGAAAGCTGCGAATGGCAAGGGGGACACAGTGCATCTTGCCTCAACGTGCTTCGAGAACTATTCTTACGGAAAGCTTCCGCAGCCAAGGAAAGCCGACCGGATACGACAGAAGCAGAAGCGGATCAAGGCAGCCTGTGCATTGCCACTGGTTCTGGGGAGGCAATTGCCACCTTCAGTTGGAGATGGACATGGTTTAGTTTAGGGAGCAACGCTAAACGTGCGGCTGGGAGTTCAATCCACGGTAGCGAGGGCAACAAGACCTCCCCACGAAAGGTCAAAGAGCAGGCGCTCTGCCCAACTGGACCATCTCAACAAAAATTTTCGCAGCCACTGGTTTAGAACAATGCACGGGAGCAGACGTTTCCCAAACCGCACCTCCGAGCCAGGTGAACTATGCCTTGCTCAGTGCCTTTGCCGCCGACCGGCTGACCGCTGGAGACCTGGCTATAGAATATTCAATAATCAAAGCATCTCAAATTGCTTCCGGGGTTTGAACGGGGCAAATCGTGCGGGGCCGGGAGTCGTCTAGCTCCTGGCTCTGCCGCAGCGGGCTTGCCTTCCGCTGTTAATGATTCAATAAGAGGAGATGCGTGCTTTGCTGAAGAAGGGGTCATCGAGACCTGCGTTTTCGGAGTCGTCAGACGCTGCTACGAGGGAGCCAAAAGATTCAATAAGAGTGACTCAGACAGTCCAAGACTGGGCCTGCTCGTGTTGTTCGAGCATGGATAAGAGAAGGGACAGTTTTGCCAGGAGACAACCAGCGCATGGAGGAAGTGAGCGTCAGCAGGCAGGGTCTACTGCGCGATACTCCCTGCAAAAGGGCCTTTCTTAATACTTGGGATGTTTCACAGGGGCGAGACTTTCTCCGGGCTCGGGGTTTGATCACGAAGACGCCCTGAACGACCCGAAACTATGCCATGCCTAGCCCGGCTTCATTCATGTCCTGCTTCGAGGGCAAGAACCCGTGCGACCATGCGGGTGGACAAGGAACAAAAGAGATTTAGCATGCCAGAGATGATCGAGACCCGGCACTTTTTTGGTGGTGCTTGCCCTCTTTTCGGTCAGTTGACTGTTGGGAAGAACAGATTCGGGATGCAGCTGATGTAGGATTCCCTCACACGGACGCAGGCTGCAGATAGGGGGATCAGGGGAATGAGGTGCTTGCTGTGTGCAGATGTTGGAGCGAAAGTGTCCGAAGCTTAGGGTTTGCGTGGACAAGTTGCTTTGCCATTTGCAGTCCAACCACATGGCCTACGAGACAAAGTCGGAGAAGAGTAGGTAGACATTAGAATAGAAGAACGATGCCAATAAGTTTCATGAGCTTAAGCTGCAATAGTGATCAATAGTGCAGACAGAGGGACGGCGCTGGCAGAGTCCGACCGTCTCAGGAACGCCAGGACCACGACAGGACCAAAACCGATGATGGATTGTACGTGGTCTTTGGGGTGCCTTCAGACGACCAGGTCAGGCTGCTTGCCAGGAGCTTCGAACCTTGGAGTACATTCATCATCCCAGTAGGAAAGCGTCGGGATTGGGTCTGTTATGGTCTGCTTCAGGATGCTGCAGGTATCAGAAGCTCATGATTTCATGTCTACTATTGGAAAATAGCCTTGCAGCTGCATGATAGCAGTTTGCGGAGCAGTGGGCAGTCTGTAGTTGATGGTAGTTGGCAACCTAAACTAAGGATACCGTGGCCACGATCATGTACTGGATCATCTGGGACCTGGCAGATGCGATGAAAGACATTGACATCGCGCCCCCAATCCAATCCCGAATGTACCAGGAGCGAGCTGCAGGGGCTGTCCTCGATGGGTTTCAGCAGCAAAGAGTAGAGCGAGCAGAGAGATGGGAGGTCGCGGGCTCACCCGACTGATTTCAGCCGAAAGTTCGCACGAAAGTTAGAAAGGATTGCCATGTTGCGTGGGAGCGGCCGCAAACAGGAGCTCTCCAATGGCATGTGGCCGGACTCAGCGCTTGAAGCATTTCTGGGCGAGTGCGAGAGTAGTCAGAGTAGTCGAGACGACTGGCGACAGCATCACTTTTTGAATTGAGATGTGCGAAGTCCTCTGCTGGATTGCAGAGAGGACAGCAATATGTGATTGCAGCTACAGGAACTGGCTGTTGAGTGACCGCGCACATGTGAGCTTGCCAAGACAAGCCCTTGATGAGGTTGGGTTTCAACAACTGCCTGAAGATAGCTGATGTTCCCTTCCCGCTGCCTTTCGCGCAGCTGTTGGGGATGTTGCTGGTGGCGTCGTTTGGCCCGATATGACAAGAGGTCATGACTGTGTCCTGCCAGACCACTGATACAGCTGTGTCTGAGGTTTTCTGCCTTCATCCCAGTCTATGTCATCGTTTTCACCCGGTCGCCCATAGCAGGGCCGATCCTGTGCCTTGTTCGGATTGCAGGTGCTTGACATCTGCAGCTCCTAAACTGACGAGTTTTTTTGTTTTGAGATTTCTTCTGGAATTCGGAACGCGAAGAGCACTGGCTGGAGTGGCATCAGGTGTTTCCTGCTCTTTGAGTCCTTGTGGTGCCTCAATGAAGTGGCAAAAGAGCTGGAGAACCCGCCGCCCAGCAGCAAGAATTTTTTGGGTTGTTTCAGAGATTCTTTACGAGTCCGTCAGAGTGCACCCGAGCATGCCACCTGGCTCTGCGAGCCGGCAGCCAAGGTTTGGGCACGATTCGAATGATATTACCCTATCCGTGCCTTGACAGCCTGAGACATGCGCCATTCTGCCTCTGGGAAGCGGGATCAAATGCCAGTTGTTGGAAAGCACAGCTTGGAGGACTTTCACCTGAACTTCGTGGACTCACTTGAGGACATCAGCATGGCAGAGCAACAGGTACTGCTGCACATGCCAATCGTGCTCCCCGAAGAATCCCTACCCAATTGTGGCTTGGTAAAACAGTTTCTGACACCAGATTCATGCAGTAGCCGCGGGCTTGCTGTTTTGATCAGTTGCTTTGCTTGGTGGACTGAAATGCTCAGGCTCCGAAGAAGTCCCCTCTGAGGTGCCGAAGTGACATATGTGCGGCATCAGACTCATCGACATGATTTACTCTCATGGCTTGTCTCTCACACGAGAGAGGGCAGTCTCACCAAGTGCCTTGTTCTTGGATTACGCAGCGCAAGTCTCGGCCGAACCTCGTCAAATCTGTTTGTTTTGGATACCAGCCCAAGTTTGCGCGAACTCGAAATACAAAGGATCGAGTCATTGCGGCAGCAGGTTCGGTACAGTCCTACAGCGTAGCACTAGGAGGAAGACAGTGCATTTTGGGGGTCATTGGGAAAAGTTTCCGGCGAAACGCCTTGCAGCTGCAGATCAATCTCACTGCGCTGGTGAGAGTTAGGGACTTGGCGGTAGCCTCTGTGTAGCGGTCAAAACGCAGCTGCTGCTTCTGCTTGGCATATAGATCCAACGTGCTCTGACACGGTTCTTAATGTATTGCACTGTCTCACAAGAGATATCTGGCCATGATATGCTTCCAGGGTCGAGTTAATGGTGTCTTGCATCGCCCAGGTGGTGCAGATGGAGACATTCTTCTTTGTGTGCTGGGCTTCGGCATGCTGTACAATCATGTACCTTGGCCGCATACGCTGCCGTTGACCGGTGCACTCAAGTTGCAGGTGATGCGAGAGTGTGGCAAAAGCTCTTTTGAGACCAAGCTGTTGGCGCAAGCGTCCGGAAAGCAGCCCCCTCTCAGCATGCACTAGCACTAGTGTTTATTTGGGCTGACACTTGGCGCAAACTCGCCTTTTGGCGACAGTTGTGGATGCAGCGTCGAGAGAGTGAGCGACGATGCCCGACCACACACCTGCTAACTGTGTTTCCGTATTGGCTTTTGTTAGGTATTGCTTATTCAGCAGTGCTCCCTGGTCTCCGACAGATGCTTCTAATGTGAGGTGTGAGGGCACGGCAAATTTGAGCTATGTGGCATGGTGGCAAGCAGTCTGCAGAGGGGGATGTTTGTCAGGATTCCATAATTTTCTAGCTCTCCCGCTGCATAAGTGGTTGGGTCACCCGCTGTCTTTGGGCCCGAACTCTCTGGTGTGTGGCTAGAGTTTTTGCTCAGTGCTGTTTACGTAAAGTGTATCGTGGCTTGTGCTGTGCGGCGTGGGATTTTCTTGGCAGCTACTGTAAAGCACAGAGTTGTAGTCAACCGTTCTCCGGCCGTTCTTCGAGGCTCTCCGCACGCCGCCCGAAGATGCCCGCGATGTCTCAGCGGCACATTTACAGGGTCCATAGTCTCCATAGTGCCTAGCTCTGAGCAGACGGCCCAAGAAGCAGCCGGCCCAAGTGGCTGCCGAAGCTCCGCGAACCAGGGACCCACGGCTGTCAGAAGTCCTTGAACCCTGCTCCTTGCCCGCCAGGACGGTGATGCAGGGGTTTGTGTGCACTTTGCAGCAGCCAGGGCCATAAAGGCACGAGCTTGGCCCGAACATTTGTTAACAACGTCCTCTGCAGTTCTCAACTACGTGCTTATTGGTATTGTCGACCTGGATGTCGTTGCAGGAGGGCGAGGAGTTGCTCATTGACTACTCCCAGCGCCGCTCGGGCAGAGCTTACTCGCACAATCAAGCCATGCACGATCCTCAACTTTCCAAGTTGGTCCAGTTCAAGCCACACTTGCAGAGAGACTCGGGCTGCTGCCTTCATAAGGGATGCCAGATCTGAGCAGTACGATGCTGGTTTCGGTTAGGTTTCGCTTTCCTCGCGAATTAAGTTTGGTGTAAGCAGGGGTCTTGCGGGTTGAGCGCGATGGAGTCCTTGTCTGCCTCGCACCACGTGGCCGCAGCAGCTTCCGCCTCCTGTGGCGTAGGGTTTAAGCGTAGACTGATGTCGAAAGCGGACCTCGCCAGCCACAGCAGCAGCAACACCGTAGTACATCGTAATCGTAAGGGTAAGCGTGGTGTCAAGCGAAGTGAAGCCGTTGTTGCAACCCCAAACTTTTTGCCCTGCCTAGCGACTCGCTCAGCAATTCATAGCAAGTCAGTAGGCCATGAAACATGAAACGCCAGGATGAAACTGTTTACTCTGGCACGATTCCTTTTTTGGCATGTTCTTCTGCACTTCGCTACCCTCCCATGCTGGAGCAACGTATCTGAATGCTTGGATCTGGGCCTTGCTCTCATGGCCGAACATGGGCAGCCGATCGCTCCTGCGTAATGGCGCACTGCCCGATCCTAGGTGGCTTGCCGTTCTAGCCAGCTTGTGCATGACGGTTTGTGGGGGGGGGGGGGGGCAGACGCACCTATGTACGCAGAGCATGATTGAACATAGCTCCGGGGAATTGCGCTTGTGATTCAGACTTCTGCGTGGGCGAGCCTCTTATGTGACTGCTGAGGAGTTTGCAGGATATTGCGCGGCGCCCCTTTCAACACTGACACTGG
Source organism: Symbiodinium necroappetens (assembly GCA_905231915.1). Taxonomy (NCBI): domain Eukaryota; class Dinophyceae; order Suessiales; family Symbiodiniaceae; genus Symbiodinium; species Symbiodinium necroappetens. Next base: position 20,763 of record CAJNJA010005131.1, read on the forward strand.
GAACGATGATCGTACAGCCAAGGATGATTGCTAGGCAGTGTGCAGCGAGTCGTGCGAAGAAGCAAGCCGGGCCCGTCCTCAGAACCAAAGTGCCGAACGCACCACACACACACAATCCTGTATCGGAAGGTTTGGGCGAGTTAACGAAGGAGCTCATCTGCTGCCTTCCAGTTGATGAGCCTTGCCCTGATGAGGGGGAGAAGTGCTTCGTTCGTGTCTCTAGGTTTTGGTGGGCTGCCCGGGGCCCGGTGCTGTTTTCCTTGATCAGTCGCCCGGCGCGCTAAGGACGTGTTCCGACTCTCCTTTGCTTCAGGCGGTGTGCAAATTCCTTGACAGTATTGTTTGACAGCGGCATTCACTATCACTGGCAATTCATTACAAAGCTGAGACCGACACGGTTGACCTGTGTTTCTTTTGCATGGGCCCATTTCCCTCTGCACGAGGGTTCTTGTCTGCTCGCATGTTGTGCCCTCCAGCTGCCTGCGGCGGCCTCTGCCGAGTGGCGCTGCGCAGTCTCCGTCTCCAGGCCTTTGGCCCTGCCGCCGCCGAGGCCTCTGGCATCATGCAACATCGCATTTTAGAATGTCTGGCACGGCTGTGAGTATACTGCGAGCCCTGCCGAATCCTGATTTATGCGTCTCACCCTTGTCTTCTGTTGCCTGCCCGAAGGCTCTCCTGCGCCTGGTGGCTCTGCAGATCACCGACCGAGGTGGTGATTTTCGAATCCCATTCACCGCCAAAGTTCCGGTGTTGAGTCTCAGGCCATCTTAGGCTCCAGGCCCTACCTGTAGGCCCTGTTGCTGCAACTTTGGGCTGTCTCCCTCAGGAGCCAGCATTGTGGAGATTGACGCTGCCTTCTGCCGTTCCATCACGAACGAGCCCGGGCATGTTCAGAGTTATGCAATTCGTGCCGCTTTGTGATCCATCTGACGGTTTGAATTGGGCATAGTGTGGGAAGGGCCCAGCAAAAAAGGATGGAGTACACACAGGAAGTATTCCACATCCGTGAGCTGTAGACCTTGAAAGACGACATTGGGATGCACACGCAGAGTGCGACGGAAGCTCAGTGGGTGCACGATGAGGATCGACAAGGGGAAGATTCCTTCATGAAGGAGCAAAGGCATTCCAGGCTTTCTCAGATGTTTTAGCTGCGAACATTTCACAGGTTGTTGAGGTCGGCAGGGGTACAGGGCCTGGCGGGTCTGGACTTCGACGAGCAGACCTTGGTAGCGGTAAAGGTGGGCCTGTCCGGCCAGAGTCGGACGCTGGAGCCGGCAGAGCTTTGAGCATTTGCGGGAGAGCTCTTTTCTGCTAGCCCGAGATGCACATTATCAAACTCTGCCCACCTGTGCCTTCATCTCTCACGCCCTGGAAGAAGAAGAGAAGGCAGAAAGACGTCGAGATGCATGCATCGCACGAATGCCTTTGTGCACGAATGTGCGAAGTCGAGACCGGCCCGGCAGACCGAGACCTAGTAACCTAATAGCGGCAAAGCAGACTTCTGGGCCAATCTACTCAGGAGACCCTCAAGGCGCTCCCAGTCCTTCCGGCGCTGGAAGTCTTAAACCTTGACGGGTGCCAGGACGTAGATGACGAGGCACCGGCGAGTGTCGGGCTGTAGATTTTCGCAGTGGGAGACAGAACCACATCCGTGTGATAGCCTGGTGACCGATTCCCGACACTGCAACGAAGGATAGAATGCGTCATTGTGTAGAAGCCGTTCAGAATGTCATGGAGCTGAGGGTGCTTCTTCTCAACTTCTCGCATGTCGCGCGTGCGAGAGCGTGCAGTGTAGACGCCAGAATCCTCCCTGCACTATTCCAGGGTCTCATCGCAGTGGCTCAGCGCTGCCGCTCTCTGCGGAGCTTCAGCATTTATTGGAATGTCAAGGCCTGCTTCGCCCCGCAAAGGGCACAGCTCAGAGCCGGCTGAGCTTGTGGCAGAGGTAGAGTCAGGTAGTCAGTAGTCAGGACACCAAGAAAGCACCTGAGCACCAGTCCTGCAGGCCACAGACGAAGGTATCGGCAAGGTGCTCCGAGCCCAGCCATGTGGCAACCTGCAGGTTGCCCGGTGTGGGAATCAGATTCGCCTGAGAGCGTGCTGACTGTCGCCTCTTTGTCGCTCTCGCCATCCTTCATCTCAGGAGCTTTGCTTTAGTGGCTGCAAACTTCTCACCGATGCCACGGCGCGATCCCAAGACACAGGGTAAGCGCGAGACTCGCTAGACCATGCCCTCGATGCAGGAACACATGTCTCCATCACATTCTATCATGTCATGTTTCTGTTGCACAGGTGCAGCGTGTTGTGGGGCGGGCAACGAACCTGCAGCGATTGGACCTTACGCGCTGCCCACGAGCTGCTCGGCCAAGCCAAGCACAAATTGCCCACGCACTTGCAGGACGCGACATGTGGGCGGGTTACAGGTCGCGCGCGCCCAGCGGCCTAGCGGCTCAACTCAAATGAAGCCAGCGTCTTAGGTGTCCGAGATGGGCATTACGCTCATCTGCGAGACGCTGCCAGAGCTACGCGTTCTGCGGCTCTACGCAATGCTCCCGCCTTAGGTGCGAGGAAGGGTTTCGTGCCTTGAAGTCCATGGAAGTTGTTGATCGCCCGCCTTCCCCCGTGCTGATACACACGCCGCTGAGAGCTTCTGGCATTGTATGTGCATTGCCGGGGGTAGTGCAGGCATTGCTGAGCTCAGTCGACCCAAATATGGCAGAGTGATCAAACTCGACAGACATGCAATGCGGTCTGACGTAACTTTGAACTTAGAACTGTGAAACGGCTGAGCTGAGCTCCGTGCTGCGAGCAAATCATCTGCAACTGGTTTTGTGTAGCTGCAAAGTCCAGGTCACAGCTGAGTGCGGAGTCTTTCTTGAGCTTGCGGAAGCCTCTTTGCCAGCAAGCAAGTGCCCCCGTGGACCTGCTGAGAGAGATGGAGAGACTGGAATTCGCATCGGTTCTTGCGACAGTAGTTGATGAATGCTGCTTGGGGGAGGCTTTCGGTGATGTGATCACCTGCTCTGCCATGGCTTAATAACTTAAACCTGTTCCAACTCGCAGATTCCGGAACAAGTGTGCCATCAGATGCCACGTAATGTAGCTCCCTCAATACAGGCTTTGGCGAGAACTTCATCCGAGATGTTTTTTGTTGAAGGGGGCTTGCTCCCCGAACGGCCATTCGAGTTGAGGACTTAAGGACTCCTTATATCCCGCAGAAGCCAAAGAAGCAAAACAGAGAGAGAGAGAGAGGCCATTGCGTGCATGGGGGCTCCGCTTGTGTTTTTGGGCCCCACAAGTCCCTCAGCCTGATGACAGGGGGGAACCCCCCAATTAACAACTCACCACGACAACCGTGGGGATGCATGAGGGCTCTTCCTAATACTACAAGCCCCCACAGCGAAGCCATAGGGGCGCGGAGACGAGGCGGGTTGGGGGTCCTAGTGTTCGGGGTTGGGGGCTTGTAACATGGGAACTGCCGCACGCTTTGTTTTCCGTTTCAGCAGTCAGTGGGCCCCCAAAGCCTGCCACTCAAGAAAACAATGGGTGGTGGGGCAGGCCAATGGCCTGAGGGTCGGGGCAACCGACCCCTACGCCCTGCAGAAAGAAAGAAAGACCAATGGCCTGAGGGTCGTACGCGACCCCTGAGCCCGGCAGAAAGAAAGAAAGAGAGACAGAGAGGGTGCTATAAGGATCCCACTCAACCCCGAAAGGGGCCATGCCGACACACAGACCCCTCAAAGGTTCAGACCCCAAGCAAGCAAGCAAGCAAAGGTATAGTATAACACCTCTTACGACGTTGTAACTTACCTTTGACACAACTACTGATAGTCGTTTGCGTACTGCAAGGGGAACCGCCCCGGCCTCAGAGAGGAACCCAATCTTGAAAGGAGATCTCCCCTGCAGTTTTCAGGAGTGAGGCGATTTGTTGGTTGACACAGGGTGACGATCCTTCTTCTTTCAGTTTCACGCCAAGCCAAGGGGTCAGCAATGACCTGAAACCCTTGAGTGACAAAGAACTCGGCTGCGCGGACTCGCGTGGGGGGGCGTGCTTACGGGTGCGTTCTCCTGAAGCCGCAGGCAAGGCAAGGCAAGGGTATAGCACCCTGTCCGAAAAACTGAGGATGGTGGCTCTGGCACTGTGTTGTGCAGTTGGAGCATCCGAGGCTGCCTCTGCTCGAGGAGTTGGATCTGTGCGGCTGCAGAGCGGAAGATGCAGCAGTCGAAGCCTTCCTCGCTGCCGCAGAGCCAGGCCTGGGGGGAACGGCCAAATGAGATGCTTGCCGATGGCCACAGTGGCTCCGCCGTGTGCTGTCCAGGAGCTCTGAACATCCTCAACCTCACATGGTGCCCGGCTCTGACGGATGCTTCAATGCTGGCAGTGGCCAAGCACTGCACACGCTGCCTGGCTGCGCAGCTAGATTCAGCTTGCTAGATGCTGTAGCATCGGGCGAAAGTTGGCTTCGCATTGTGCGAGGGACTGTGTGCGGGAGCAGTCGCAGAGGGAACGATTTCGCTCTCGAAGGGACACCTGGGAGGCATGTTTAGGCTGGCACTCGAAACTTATTGTAAACGAATCCAATCCTCCCGTGGATGGAGTTTTCAATCGAGCCATGACAGGTAATCAGTTAATCACACGTAACGAGTATATTTTTCTTGGTGTCTGTTCACACGGACATGATGCTAGCATCGCTCACCTGACAAGACAATCATGCATGACTCGCCTGCGAAATCCGAGTGCGAGTGTCCAAGTCTGAAGCTTGGCAGAGAGGTCTGACATGGCTGAGCTTCTTTGGCAACCTGAACATCACGGCGACAGCTGTTGAGGCATGCCGGGTTTCTTTTTGGTCGTGATCGGAACTCCAGACCGGATGCGTAAACTATCTTTCTGCTTCGTCCCGTTTTTTGATAGAAGTCTGCCATGGGCTTTGCATGCGAGGCTCTGGCGGCCGCGCCCTGCGGTGCCACCCTAAGGGCACTGGACCTAAGGGGGCTGTCGCAGGCGCTTTGGGAAAGGGCGGGCCGAGAGAAGAGAAGCCTCCCAGAAGCTTCCGTCAGGGTTTCGGACTCACTGCATCAGGATACCACAAGCCAGGGTCGACGTTTCAACTTGATATTTCAGGGGCCACAGAGCTTCTTTGGCCACATGACTTCGTACTTGGTCATCTATAGAGCAGGGGTGTGGGTCAAGTTGTTTGCACCGCGAACTCGACTCTTGATCGAAGCATCCCCTCGAAACAGGAAACCAAGCACCCGTTTCGGTGTCGATAGAAGACACACAAGCCTTGCCTGGATGAGTCCCTGTGTGAGCTTCAGAACGGCTTCTTGTCTCCTTGTTACCCATGATAGGCAGCACCGTACGGAGACGGCAAGTCCGTAGCCTGGCGCGGGTCAGGGGTTCCAAAGGTAATTCGTACTGAATTGAATCATTTGGGCTTGAAGTTTGTTTGTTGTGATGGCTTTAGGGAGGTTCTAGAGTGAGACCAGGGGGCCGAAGAGGAGTACTCATTTAGCCACAGCTAAAACTCCATGCCGGTTCTTGATGCAATGCGAAAGCTTGCCAAGCAAAGGCCGTCCGACGTCACTGCTTGGAGTCATGTATCAAGTTGTAGCGCAGAGGGTCCCGGTCGCGTTTGCCATTCCCTCCGTGAAATATGAGGTCCGGGCGATTTTCCCGCAGGTCGTGGAGACAGAGCTGCATCACTAAGTCTGTGGTAGTCAAGTGTCTGGGACAGAACGACTTCACATGCACCACTCATGGGGTGAACTCATTGTGACGGCGGTGGAGGCTCCTATCAATGTCGCATCCAAGGTCCGTCCACGCCGCTGCAGTGCTGCTGCGGCTTGTGGGCTCCCACGCAAAGCAAAAACATGCAAAAAGCTGAGAAAAGGTCGGGGGCATCAGGCCGCACATGCTTAGACTTCTTGCACATCCCAGGACGAGCACTGCAATGGAAACAACACTTGTGCGGACAGCCGGGCCAAGTCTCATTTATGTCCTTGTGGCACATGCCAGGTTGGTGGGAAGCCAAAGGCGAAACGCCTTCGTAAGCTGCCGGCACAGGATTGCGATAGTGTGTCTGCAGTATCAAACGTGCCAGCCGCAGACCGTCACTCAACAAATATCTGCAGTAGTTTCGATGGTGCTTCTCATTGCAACCTGCCGACACCTGATCAACTATGTAGGACGCTGAAAGCGCTCAGGGATTTCGGAAAGATACTTCGTGGTGGAATCCCTGTAGATACAGTCTCCTGCATAGCAGAAGCATCATCGCTCGACTGGATGCGCTGCTCCGTCTGTGATGAAAAGAGATGCACGAGTTTGTGGCATTTGCATATGGCATTTGTTGGGATTCGAAGTCAGGTTCGGCTTTTTCTTGCCAGTAGCAAGTCAGAATCACGTCAAAACCGCTTGCATGACCTCTCAACATGCTGGTAGTTTTTGGTGCCCCTACACGCCCCCTGAGCTCCCCGCACCTCCCTGCACCACCCACCCACCCACCCCCCCAGACCCAAAGAACAGAAACAAGGCAAAAACAAGGACACAAGTGTCAACAAAAACCACCCTTATCAAGACAACAAAGGTCTTTTCATTCCGCGAGCTTTGCCCGTTTCCTGTTCGATGTGTAAAAGCACCGGTCGCACTGGGCATGCAAGCCATGGCAACAGCACATGCAGCAATTGCCAAAGAATTCCCTGCAATGAAGAGATATGAAGAGTAGGAAGGCCCGCGCAACTTCAACGTGTAGCTTTGTCGCAGAGAGATGTTGAAGGCATCCAAGCTCCATGGACATGAAGCAAGAGCGCTGACTGTGCAAAATCGCTGCATGCCATGTTAGGATCGATTTGCACCTGGCGGGTTCTCATAGTTCAAGTCAGTTTGATTGAACTTTAGATGGCTGAACATGCAAACTTGTAGCAAATATGTTTGAGATTTGAACATGAACTTGGGCCGTTAGCATCGTTCAGCCAATGAAAGCCTCTTTAAATTCTTCCCGCTTCTTCTGTGCAGCATCGAAGTAAGATGATAGAAAGCAATAATAGCAAAGTGGCGAGAAGCAGCAATCCGCTGGATATTCGGCCTCGCCAGCAGTTAGCTACAAAGAGTCAGGGAGCCTGACTGCCCAGTAGTCATGATCAGCAATGGCGACTAGCTACGGGTCGACCTGCTTCATAAATCAAGATTCAGTGCGACATAGTGCGACGCTTGCGAAAACCGAACAAGCTTGCACTTTCAGACTTTCAGATTCGTGCCTGCGCTCACGGTGAATTTGCTGTTGCAGCCGATGGAGACCCCCATCCCGAAGCTGCTCGCAGGCATACTGCCATGCAATGTTATTGTACCTGTATGCCTTATTTCTGCTGTTTTGCAGCATTCTGAAACAAGAATCAGTTCACTTTCGAATTTAAGGAATGCATACAGCTAGCCCAGGAACTTTATCCGCCACTGGTGTAACAAAGGCCACGCAATCTCACGGAGATGTGACCATTTGAATGTCACGGAGATGTGACTATCAGGTAAAATAGCCTAGAATTTTCAGCTACTTCCTGGAAGACCCTTACAGTGACCCGTCCAGTTTCCGGCGCGGATAGGTGTGATTAAAGCATTATTTGGCCATGGGCCGTGCTCGTTGTTCAGCTGCGTGGCTTCTGCTTGCGCCGCAACTTTGACAAGACGAGCTCAGGATTTTTTCGCTAGCTTAGTTCCCATCTTCAGTCAAAATCCTAAACCCGTAACTCCTTAAAAAAAACTCCGGAACCCCTAAAGAACCTCGCCTGCATTGCCGAGTTGCGAACCCCTAAACTCTAGGATTTGCACTTCATCGGATCATCTTTCAGGGCCGTCTTCCGGAATGATGTGGCCTGGCTGACGGCCCGACCATCTTTCAGCGCAGGCGCTGCGGCACTCTTGCCTCATTGCGGTCCCATGTCCTGAAGATTCCTGAAGCGAGCAAGATGGCTTGATTCTGCCTGCTGCACAGCAGTTGCAAAGGAAGGTGCGGCTACAGAGTGGGCTGCTTGCATCATGCAGTGACGTCTCCACACCCGGCTTGGCCTCGCTGTCATTTCGCGCCAGGCCATCTCACGCCTGCGCGCCAACTGCGCAGTCCGCCGGGTGGCATGTTGCAACGCTTGCCTCGGGGCAGTGGTCCCTCACCTGTGTCTGAGTGCAAAGAGGTTCGCGTTTGAGCATGCAGCTCTAACACTCAGTCCATGTTTATGCTCGAGGTGTTCGTATTGAGTTAAATAATAGCTACGTTTAGCTACAATTTGTAGTGAGGCAATGGCACTGGCGAGCCCAGCCGGCGTGGTGCACTGGCTGAGTGGGCGCAGGGTGCGCTGCAGTCTGCAGGCGCGCCGTCTTGAGAACACGAGGCGTGCTGCAGTCTGGCAGCACCCTCCTGAGAACACCTATGTCATTCTGATGCTGTGATACACCCGCGAACACCGCCGAAGCCTGTTTTTGAGGCACCGTGGCGGCTGCTGCTGTAGCTTTCTACACCGGTGCGAAGGCGTACAGAGCCTCCGGCTGTCTCACACAATCGGATAAGATTCGGAGAGCATGTCGGCTGCGCATGCATGCTTGGTCCGGCAAAAGCAGCCGAAGCTATTCCTGAACGCAGACTGATAGCGCTTGGCTTCTTGAAACCGCCGATGCGCAGCGAGCTAGCCGCTAGCCTTTACTCTTGGGAGCAAGTCCAAAGCAAGCAGCAAACAGACCCTTTGACATCCGCTGTTGGATGCCTGCAGACGACAGCTGCTTCAGGTGGCAGTCTTTGGCTCTCCTCGTCTGCCGGAGCTCCAAGGAAAGTGTCCGGAACTCTGTTTCAGATGGAGGGATTGGGTAGGGCCCGGCAAGGGCTCGTGGCAGAGCGACCGTGAACAGAAAGACATGGTACCATGATATACCATGATACTACCTAGTGCCCGGGAATTCAAAAGCCCGACCAGAAATCGACGGAATCATCATACCCAGGGTCATAGCAATAAGTACGAACAGTAGCGGCACCAGCGGTGCCTCATCGTACCTGCAGTCTCGTTTGTCTGCTGGCAGGACCCTTCAAAGATGTTGGCTCATCCCTGGATCGCTTTGCTGGCCTGCGCTGCCGAGTGCTGCCACATGGCATACACATAAATAAAGTCCACAGTCCAACATGTCTGCTAATTACCGAGAGCCTATCTGGACTGTGCTCCTTTTTGCGATGATTGTCCAAAGTATACTTTCCCGGCAGGAGAACAACTCCATCTTTGGACTTAGGTATCCCGCGCAGCGTGGAAGCAAGGAGGCGCCATACCTCTCTGAAGGCCAGGCGACCTCCGCAGCTGAGCTGCAGTTTGCTATACTCGGTTCCAGCAGCCTGGTCAGGAATCAGCCCTGTTCCATACCGCAACGGAAGTAGCCCGTAGCCCCAGACAGAACTTGCACATGGCTTCTTGTAAGCACTTTGCTCTCCTTGTATCTCTGCTGTCTTACCATGGAGAGTCCAACTGCAGCAACTTCCGCAGATGTGCTCAGGATGCCATGGCTCGGCTGGTCTTCTTCCCCGGCTTTCTGCTGGAGCACCTGGGCTCCGCCTCCTCCGGGTGCTGGGAGGAGCGCACGCTGTTTCGGGCCCCGTGTGAACTTCATGCCTGGTGCACCCAGCTTGCAAAAAGGCGGGTGTACACGATCGTCCAGACAGGGTGGCTCAAGCCAAGAAAATGAACCATGCTGTCATTGGAGTGAGTGGAGGCCTGTTGTGGGACACCTTTGTCAGGATGCTGCTCCTCTTTCATCCGAGCGTTTCCCCATCCTCGTCTACTCCCACGGCCAGGGAGGTACCTTGAGGGTGCAGAACACGCGCGAGAATCGATGACGGTTTTTGTTCGGAGATTAGGCCTGTTCGAGCCTACAAGCTGGGGGCCGGATCTCAAGGGGCTGCTTATGCGACTGACACAGTGATTCCCCTCGAGTGTGCCGCTGCCAGAATTCCCTCTCCCAGCTGCAGGAAACATGGACATGGGCACTTACTTCCTTAGGCAGGCTTCGTTTGCTGTCGTCCCGCTTCTGTGAGATGGCATGCCGTAGTCTGCACACGCGCCTACACATGCGAGACCCCATTCGGTATCAGTCCCTTGTCACTTCTGTCTCTAGGTCTGTTGAAGCTGACAGGCAGATCGCGAGCTACGGGTTGATGCTGAGCTGCGAAGTGCAACCTGCAGTGCTGCATTTTTGAATGTGTGGTGTGCAAGTGGTAGGCACTGCATGGAGGCATCATCAGGCATCTTTGTGCCATAATTAATTGCTAGCGAAGTTTCGGCACGATTCAAGGATAGTCGTCTCCGTGGAGCATCAGGACCTTCACTGCCGCCAGCACGAGATTTGCGCGACCATGGTTGTTCTCAGGATGGGTCAGCGTCTACTGGTGACGCCTCCAATCCTCGCCCTTTCAGCTTGATGCTTGGCCTGCAGCAGGCTGCGTCTTCTGTTGTTGCCATGGAGCTTGCGGCTACTGATGCATGCTCTACACTTCGCGACTCCTGCAAAGGACGCGGGGCCAACTTGGCGTGCGCTTTCGTTCTCAAGAGCTCGTGCAGGCACGAACGCTCGATGTTTCGAATCGTCGCCGTCTTCGGGTCTGTGACGGACCTTTCCGTCCGTGGTGCTGCTATCGCTCCGACCAAGCTGTCATCGAATGCTTGTGGGCAAGATAGCTGTTTGCATCATGCTCAGCCATTGCCACACTAGTTCACCAATGTTGTTTGGCGGCCATTCCTTGAAGATAGATAAATATCACTGCGCGCACTGGAAAGCTCTTTGAGCCTATCGGCAGGTGGCCCGAGCACTGCAAGCGCCTGGGGAGGTCCAGCGCTACGGGGGCGACCCGGCGCGGATCTTCGTTGGCGGGCACAGTTGCTTGGCCGTCAAACTCAGACCAAAATACCCTCCTGTAGCTGCTTGATGCTCTGACTCTGACGCTGCCACTGAGGTTATGGCGGCCCCACAGCCATCCTCTCAGCTTATGCTGAGCCGACCCTTTTCCAAGGCTTGGTGGCTCGGTCGCAGGTTGAAAGGCTTCCTCGAATTGCGAGCTCTCAGACTGTAGGCCACATTGAGGTATTGCAACATGTACTGTAAAAAATTCTGACCGCTGCTACGAACTAGCATTTGCGGTGAGAAGTCACTAAGGTGTTGTAGCTGGCAGGTGGGGATCGGTGTGCCCGCACTTGAAAAATAGCTCAGGTGCTCCATGACCCAGCGCTGAGCTCGGAGATGCCCAAGTTGCAGCAGCCGGTGCCGTGAAAGCACCAGCGTGGGGCGGGGCTCTGAATAAGGGCCCATTGAAAAGCGGCCTTTTTCTAAACCTTCATTTAAAAACAAGCCTTCACACAGTCAGTCTACAGTATACTCAGTAGACCCTTCATGTTTGACACCTTTCAGTGCCTCGTCAGCCGCTGTGAGAATGTATGACCTCCTGCCAAGCACGGCTGGCACTTGATTGCCGGAAACTGTGTGCTGACCAGTCGTCCGAGAGGTATTTTCCATTGTCGGTGACGAGTATGCTGGCATCGCCAATCTGGTGTACCATGGATGCAGCTGAGCTGGCACCTTCGATGACATCAGCGGACTTGCCTCGGAAGCGCCAGGAGCCAGGTGCTCAAAGTTTCGAAGCCAGGCGAGTCCCAGGCACGATTAAGGGCACCTACAGCTTGCAGCGATGACATTCGAAGCAGTTCAAGATGTTTTCCCATTGATCCCTTTGCAAGCAGTCACACAACCGCTTGTGTAGCTGTAGCAGCTGCAACTGCCACGGTCGAGGCTGCCCGTCCGTGGGTTGGGGCTTGGCACTTCACGGGAATCAGCGGCTTGGCACAGCGACAAAGCAGGGTTGGGAAAAGACCATGGAGTTTTGCAAAGCTTCCTGCGTCTTCATCTCCTGGCACCCGCGAGCAATCCGAGCCCTCTTCATAGAGACCCAATCATACTCTCAGCGAGGTCATGGGAACTTTGTCGATGCGCCTTTGTGGGCTACGCCCTTAGAGTCGTTTGGAGTTTCTACAGAAGAGTTCGGCTGTCAGAGGAATGTGTGCTTGGGTGCTGTGTGCGTTTGCTAGGCGCCGCTTTTCATCATGCAGCTTCTGCGAATAATTCTGATTCCGGCGGCTGGGCCGTTCGAGCCAGCGGAGGCACACGTCGAATCTTGAACTGATTGCCGCGAGGTGCAGTGACGTGTTCGGGAGCGGGGCTTCGCACAAACTAGGATTCTTCGGAAACCGTGTGCGCTCAACACCCCGAACTCTTCTGCTCAACCCCTGGTGAAGCCATTGCCCGACCAACCTGCATCCAACTTCTCCGAGATTCGTGAATTAGAGGATGTGTGCACCAGGATTTCAGTGTGCATGCTGATGCTTGAGTCAGAAAAATCGCGTATAGCGCAAGTATATAGCTTACAAGACAGACCCTGGGCATGTTTCCAGCATCTGCAGTCCCCTGAATGACTCCTGGAGCGTCGTGGCCACCTGCTGCTTCGGTGCGCAAGCATGAACTTGGCCGTTCTTCTCGGTTGCTAAAAGAAGACGATAGCTAGGCCTCTACAAGCATGAACAGGCCCATCGTGCGCTGGCGTCCGCTGCTGCGGACTTTGTGCGCGGCACTGGCACCTCGGAAGCTGCAGCGCCGTGGGAGCGGTTGCAAGAGGCCGCGGGCTGAGGCTTGGCTTTCAACATCAAAGTTCTTTTCCGGCTTGGACCCTGGTGGCACGGGTGCAACAACAACTTGAAGGGCCTCGCCCGCAATCTGCTCGAGACCGTAGCCTGGTGAGCGAACAACTCGAGGGGCCAAGCAGAGCTTTTCTGCAGCACAAAGCCTGCAAGATTTTCCTGGGTGGGCTCAAAGATGGCCTTCTCATCGATTTGCCAAGCAGTCAGGGGCTGTGCGACCGTCATCTAAAGAGGCCTCCCATCAAGGAAGCAATCCGAACGTCGATGGGCTGAGCCCGTCATAACGAGATGCAACTGTATGCTTGCCATGCTCAGGCTTCTTAATCTTAGACTTAGATACAGTAGCCGTGTTTAAAAAGCGACTGCCATCTCCCCAGCAGCTCCAACATCGACAGCAAGGCGAACATCACCAGAAGACCATCAAACGCATCGGACGCCCGCCTGTCCTCGCCCCCAAAGATCTGACACCCGAATACTCGAAAGCCCGATCTTGAAGTCCACCAACCTGTCCAAGACGTTAGACCAAACGGCTTTTGACAACGAGTGCGTCTTCTGGGAGTTGGGTCAGAAGAGCCTGGTCGACGCCAGCACAGGTAATTGGGAGATGCCACTTTGCCGAAGGTCAATGCAGAGAACCTGGCTTCCAAGAACTTCGGATGCTCGATCCAGTTGGGTCCACTTAAGTTCCCATCTTCGTTAGAGAGGAGGCCTGACCCAGTCTGTCGGCGCGCGAAAGCCAAAACGGGCTGCCACGCCTTGTTCATGTTCAGCTTGCGATGTCCTGGCTTAAGTCCGGAACGAGCGGAGCCCTACACTTGCTCCCATGATCTGTCGTTCACATGGTGGGATTCTGCTGGCTCACACAGTGTGAAGAGTTGTCGTCGTTAGCTGTGGCCAAGCTCAGGCCAGTCGTGGCGTTCGCTTCGCAGCAAGCTTTTCTTTGAGGGATGACGGCAGAGATGAAAGACCCCCTGAAGGTCATGGCCACGTGCATGGCTCCGCCATGGTTCGAGCCTTAGATGTCCTGCATTTAGACTGGATATGAGTTTAATAAGCCCTAACTAGTGACAATGCTGATACCGCTACTATCAAACCTATACAGCAAGGGATGGTTCGACAAACTTGTTGGGATTCGCGGGTCTTGCAGATTACGAAGGAAATGAGTGTCCGGTGTGCAAAGGGTCCAATGATACTCATAGGAACAGGTGGAAATGATGGTGAACGCAACAGCAACAATTGCCGGGCGACTACTGGCAACATCTGGCAATGCTCGCAGTAGGTGCAGCTTGTCGAATCGACAATCGTCTAAGAATCGAAAGAGCACAAACACCAGCAACAGTTTCAGCCAGTAGCCATACAGCAAAAACACAGCGAATACCAATGTGAAACGACAAAGAGCTATGTATAGCCGGAACAGGGAGCACTTGTACATGATGACATGGAGAATGCTAAACCTGGCAATGACCACAGATTCCTTTGGGCTCATTTGCCAGAGAGGCCCCCTGGATACAACATGAGAGCCACCTGAGTTGAGATGCTCAACTTTCTGTTGATCAAATGATGCTTGCTTGAGCCTCTTGTGGCTATGTATTCTGGGAGCCTACAGGGTGGGACTGGTGACTGCTTTTTTTCTGGTACCCGAGCTGCAGACCGCGAAGCACCATGGCGTGAACGACGACCCATGACACACATGGAGATTCTGGCGAAAAGACTGCTGTGCAAATTGCATGTGCTGGTTATACCTGACACGGAAGTGGCACAACTGCCCTTGGTTTATAACTGCTTCTGGTTTTTGGTTTCTGGCTTTGCTGCAGGAGACGCACATGCTGTAAGACGGGGGTTACCCTACGGCGACACCCCTGCTGCCATTCCACAATGCTTGTGCTATCTACACTGGAAGTGCTGAAACGAGCTGCAAAGTTGGCCAGAATGACCTGAGGCACCTGTTGACCAATACGAGGATCTCTGGATCGCGACGATGTCAGTTTGGACCATCATGGCACGCAAGGATATTCTTGACTTCTGACTGCTACTGTGCAGGTGATACAGTGAAAACCGCTGGCATGACAGTGGCACAGCTTTCTTTGCTTGACATCTGCTTTTTGCGCGCGCTATGCGTGTCTGTGTACAGCAAGTCGAGGGCTCCCTTCGCTGTGAGGCCATGGCTTGATTAACAGGGAAGTCGGAGAGAGTTGACTCGGAGGCAGCAGATGTGGCTGCTGGAGGCGTTGTTGGCCTGCTTACCGACTTGATGGGCGAACAGGTGATTCGCCAGGCTTTTCAGATTTGTCGCTTGAGTGCCTGGTTTTCGTACTGAGACTAGGCTGAACTGTTAGTGGCTTGAAAGAAGCCGCTGGAACATAGTGTGCCGCCCCAAACCTCGCCTGACTGCGACGAGTGCGAGTGCCAAAAAAGAGCATGATGACGATGTTGGAATGTGGATAAACACAATTGCCAAAACAAAGTTATTCATTGCAGACACCAGCAGGAATCAAAGCATGATTGGTGATTTTCAGCAGCGCTTTCCTTATGAAGGTCAACGGAATGCGTTGCCATATTCGCCAATTATAGCTCAGTGTTTGGACCTCGTCCTTCGGGCTCGACCTTGGCGAGGCCCTCACGCCGGGGCGGCAACTCGGAGAGGCACAGCGCAGTGGCACGCATGCGCGAGCGCGTGAGGCTCAGACACAGCAGTTCATTTTGTACTAGGCCGCTAGGCCGGGCTATTACATGGAAGATGTTGTTTGGAAGCTGCGGTTAGGCTTGTGTTACATTGACGGTTTCAGTGCGGTCGATGGGACTGCAGCATTGGCAGAGTTGACATGTGCAGCTTAGCTTCATGTCCGATTCTCGGTTAGAGTATCCAGACAATTGTGGAAGCCTGTTGCTGCTCCCTGGTGGCCCGACACCAGCAGAGATTCAAAGGTTGAGGTTCCTTTGACAGCACTGACACATACTCAGGCGGCAGGCTCCGCACGCAGCTTGAGCAGCATTCCGACTACACCCAACAACAATCCAGCAATGCCAACCATGTGATAGCCTGAGCTTGGATGCAATCAGCACTGGCCGCCTGCATCTTGGTGGTGCTGCCAAGCAGCAACTTGGGCGTGCTAGTGGGAAGGTTTCGAAGAAACCACTCCGCGGTAAAGATGGCTCTTCCATAGCACCTAATCCAGGGCATTCTAAGAACGCTCCGCCGAACACGTATTCACGTATCTCCAGCCTTCGTGGCGCACTTGTCTGGGCCTTCGTGCCAATTCATTCCAGGTTCTCCAACGCCTTCTCAAACTGTCCCATGCCGACAACCCGCCGACTGCTGCTAACGAGTGGCTTTGCTTCGAGCGAGACTTGTTATAAGCCGGGGCCTGTATACACTTTACGCCTTTACGCTTCGCAGAGGGCGTGGAGCCTTGGCGTAGAGCAACTCACGCGTGAGTCTCCGGCTTGCAAAGGGCATATGGGGCGGGCAGGTTGCCATGAACAGTTTACAAAGTTGATTGTCGTGGGAAGACTTTGTGGTTCTGTCTGTTTGTACGCGTGGTGATGGGGGGACGTTCGGTTCGCCAGTGCAGGAGCAAAGCTAGAAAGGGCTCCCCCGGCAGAAAACTTTAACCCAGGCTGCCTTGTAATGCTGGAGCTCAGGTGGAGGAGCTGAACAGGTGCTTTATGTTGCACATGTTGCACTATGTCGGTAAGATTCTAAGTTCTAAGCCAAAGCTGTGTCATGGAAGATGAAGCGACACAGACCACATTAGCAGAGCCACGATGCAAGATCGGGGTGTGGGCTTCATCTCTGCCCCGCTGTAGCTCACTGCAGCAGCGCTGAGTGAGAGGTTCACAGTACCATCCTTGCATGGCCTGCCCAAGTGTAGGCGTCAAAAATCAGAGGGCGTGCGTGCGGGTCCACCCTTAGTCATTGGTCCGCGGCAGGAAGAAGTAAAGCTGAGGCGATGGGCTTTCCACCAGAGCTCTCCGGGACCGCTTCTTCTTGAGAATTTCGGTTCATGGCTTGGTCGGAGTCTCATGGATGGTTGCTCAGACTGGCCCTGCATTACCACCCGGCCCGACAGCACTGGAAACCATCATTGCTGGCGCCCAATATCTTCAAGGAGCCCACCTGCAGCCCCAAGCCCCAAGAGCTATAGCAATCAAGACTTCAAAGCGCTTCAAGAACACCTTGCACGATCCAGCTTCTGCAAGGATGAGTTCCGGCGGCTTCTGGGAGAGCAGCCGGAAACTCGTTCTCGAGGTAGCAAAGTTATATCCAGTTTGGGGTGTAAGGTATGCAAGTTTTTCGGATGGTGTCCGCAAGCTCCAGCTTGAAAAAGCATGGTCGGGGTTAACGGGTCCTTGGGAATCAAACGAGACGCGGCTGTAACATGGAGTAGTTCTGCAAACCTCGGTGACAACAAGCTATGCGAAGCCCTCGGGAGCACATTCAATTTAAAGGACATTTCGTTTCTAGTGGGAGGGGTTTGAATGTAGCCGCCACCACATATTGTAGAGTTGTAGCAGCAGGTGCAGCAACTGCAGAAGCGGCAGCAGTGGTGTTACCAGCAGCAGTCCAGTAGCTGCAGCATCGGCAGTAGCAGGTGGTGGTGGTGGTGGTGGTGGTGGTGGTCTTCGTTGTCTTAACGCCGTGTTCATCGTCGTAGCAGAGTGGCTGGTTGTAGCAGTGGTACTGTAGTGGTTGCAGTGCTTGTGGGGTGTCTGTCGCATGTCCCGCCTGGGGTCAATGCGACCTGTAGATTTTGGCTGTCTGCGCGATCAACAGCCACTGCATCAGGAGAGCAAAACCGTCTGGTACATCCCAACAGCACCTCTTCGTGATGGGATGGGTGGCTAGACTGCACCGCCGCCGCCTTTGGTCAGAGACAGAGTTCGAGCCATCACTCAGGAAGTGTTACGAAACCCCAAATGCAGGTATGGGCATGGTGCGCTCGCAGGTCGCCATGCTGAAGCGCCTCCTGACTGACACTACTCGTAGGCAACACTTCCAGCCAGGTGCAGCGGTGTGCCTTGGGACAGTCTCCCACAGTGCTGTTTTGCACTGCCCCAGGCCGGCCGCGTAAGCACGTGTCGGATCCCAGTGCCAAAAGAAAGGCCATAGCCGGACATGGACATCGTCTGAACCGACACAGCAGAAGCAACTTGAAGCAACCATAGCGGCCGAGTCAGCAGTAGCTGCAGCAGCGGCAACGCAGAAACCTGAAGTGTCGACACAGCTCAGACGGTGCCGCTCTGCAGATCACGACAAGCCCAGCGACGCGGACAGAAAAGACAATTGACTCCTGAGCCATGAATAGATTGACAGCCATGGCGCAGACCAACCAGGGGAACAAGAAAAAGCAGGTTGTTGAGATGGATGGCCCCGAGCTTGGAAACGGGCTGTGATTCAAGTCTTGTGTGTTCTATTCGCAGAGGCCGAGATGTTTTACAAGCTTCTTTGGGCTGCTTGCGACGGGGTGGTTTCTTCTGCTCCTCCAAGGCTCCAAAAAGGCGCACATTGAGAACACGCTCCGTGAGCTGCAGAATCTCCGGCATGGTCCCTGCCTAAGTCTGCAGAGGGACAGAGGTCCAATGCTTCGAGCAGCAAGGCGCACCGCCCCTACTAGCCGCAACGTTGTCTTCCTACGTCGATGTATGGGCTGTAGCTCGTTAAGTAACTCATTGGATGTTGACTGTAAGAGTCTGAGCATGGCCAGGCGAGGTTCCAAAGGCTCAGAAGGGCTATGATATGCACCACAAGGGCCTGACCATCGGTGTGGCACAACTCATCACACCTTGCGATGTTCGTTTCCAAGGAATGGTTGCCAAAAAGCCCTGGTTGGACGACTCTTTCTATGCAAGCTGTGCAGGTAGTTCTTCACGAGCTCAGCTCTTGCCATGCTCTGCTGCTGCTCTCCTTTTGTGCCGAAGACGGTGCAGGCTTTAGAGGGCGCCATGTCCACCACGACATTGTTGTTTGTCTTCAATGATTTTGTGTAGTCTGGTGCTGTGGCTGTCATCGTCATGCTGTGGTAGCGTCGAAGTCGAAGTAGTAATAGTAATCGCTGTTATCGTCGTGGTCGTCGTGGTTGTTGTTGTGGTTGTTGTGGTTGTTGCTGTTGCTGTTGCTGTTGCTGTTGCTGTTGCTGTTGTTGCTGCTGCTGTTGTTGTTGCTGGTAAGCCTCTCGGCTCAGGCGAGGTCAGGCTAGTACAGTCCGCCTTTTCCTCGCTCGCCATGGCAACTTCTGTCAGAGCCTGAGCTGCTCCGGTCCCAAGTCCGGAGGGAAGCATGCGTTAGCAACAGAGCCAACTTGCTTCCAGAGGTGAGGGTTGTCGATTAGCGAAGTCGACAGGAGTTACGCTCAACATGAGCGTGACGAAACAGCATCACGACTCAACCAGCAACCGGCCCAAGCACCCCAAAGGGGCAGGCAAAAGGTCCTATCAGAAGGCGTTGCGACAAGCAGAGAAGAACGGTACTGCCTTTTACAGAGGAAAAAGTCTCACCCTTCAAGCGCTAGGAGGAACTCCAGCTATTTCCAAACCTGAGCCATCAAAACGGTCAAAGCCTTCTAGAAGTCGAGAACAGGACGAAATAAGATATTTATCTTGGAATGCGGGGTCGCTGACGACGGCAGTTTGGGAAGAGTTACTCTCTCTGCTAGCCACAGATGCTTATTCGGATGTCAAAATAGTCTTGATTCAGGAAACACATTGGAGAGGCAGCTGGCAGTTCAGCAAGGACAGCTGGCATGTGGTCAGCTCTGGCACTTACGAGGAGCAAGGTGCGGGCGTCCTGGTCATGGTGCACAACTCGCTGTGTCAAGCGAAGGACATTCGTTTTAACGAGGTCCTTCCCGGCAGACTGCTGCACGTGCGAATACCAGGAACCATGTTTTCTTTGGACGTGATTTCCAACAGACCCTAACACAAAATCAGGAGCAACGGAAAACTGCACTGGACAAATTGTCTAAGTCAATAAGCTCCCTGCCACAGAGGAATTCCCTGATTGTAGCGGGGGACTTTAACACTTCCCTAAGGCCAGATAAGAAGTTCGTTGGGCCTTGTACCATAGGGATCAGCAAGCTTGGGCAGCGAGGAGCCAAGGATCTTCACAAGCTCCTGGAGCAGCAAAGGCTGGTGGCAGCTAACACTTGGGCGGTCCGAAAGCCAGCTACTCATGTCCAGGGTAATTCCATCAGTCAAATCGACTTTGTGTTGCTGCGACTGAACCAGGCGCAGGGTCCAGGGAAGAGCTGCTCTCCCTGCCGTGACTTTCCCATAGAGAGCTGGCGGGATGGCAGCCGCCATTTTCCCCTTCTCGGCAAGTTCCTACACAGCCGGAGATACTCCGAGCAGCCCAGGAAAGACTATGATCAGCTGGCCATGGAGGACTGTTATAGGCAGGCCTCAGAGGAGATAACTCGCTACTCGGCGAAGGAAGACCTCCTTATCCCCTTTCTTCTGCCGTTTCAACAATTTCTGAAGGCGTTGCAGCACCTGAGTCTTTGCTGTTTTGAAACCCCTTCGCCTGATAAAACGCTGGTTGGATTCATGTGTGAGCTGGGAGTAACTCCTCAGAACAAAACGCAGCTGATATATCATGTGGGACTCCAGCGCTGCGAGTCCCTGCTCAGTGAGCCCGACCACGTAAAGGGCAGACGCCCAAGTTGTGATACGCCATATGGACAGGCGACGTCTTTCAGTGATGGCGTGGCTATTACGAACTGCATGAGCCACTTCCTTCATCACAGCTTTGCTAGCTTGCAGTCGATGTCGTAGTGACTGCATCTCATAATCGTGATAGGAAATGATAATTCCCAGATAAGGGACCTGGGTTTTTAGCGCGATGAGGCGGCCTGAAGGCAGCTGCACATATTTCGTGCCCTTTTTGGTGACTACCAGCTGGTTTCTGACCTGCTGCGCGGAGCCCCCGTGCAACTGCAGGAGCAGTGCTGACTTCTCTGGGTTGACCTTGAAGCCTAGCTCTGTGAGCTGATCAAGCAGCAGGTCGCACAGTCAGAGTGCCTCCTGCAGTTGTGGCAGATCATCAAAGTGTCTTTGCAGCAAGGTATCGTCTGCGTACATAGTAAGGGTTTCGCAGAGAGCCTCAAAGTCACAGTGTTCGCCCAGCTTCCGAAAAAAAAGGAATGTGGCAAAGGCGAAAAGAGACGGTGCTAGCTTACAGCCCTGCTTGATACCGCGGTGTGTGGCTAAACTGAAGGCTTGATCACTGGCCGTCATTTCATAGAGAGCTTCTACATGAAGTTTGCCTACCAGGTCTATGATAAAGGGATCTGCTGCAGCCAGTTCGAGGGCTTCACGCAGCCTGCCCCTATCTACCATGTCAGAAGCCTTGCTCATGTCCACGCTCAGAGTCATGCTGCCCCTCAGTTTTAGTCCCCTGTGTCCTCGGCCAGCATGCCGCTGACTTTGCTTGGCTCTGGCCCTTGTCTCATCGACATGGGTGAGGGCCTTGCAGATGGCCTCCTCGGTGCCACGTCCCGGCACGAAACCAAACTGCGACACTTCTTTCATGGCAGCTTTCAGCTGATGAAACCTGCTAGAATTTTTCCCTCTGGGGCAATGACTCCAATTGGACGTAGGGACGCAGGCTTATCTGGCTTCTTGGGAGGCTTGGGGAGCCACGAGATGCTGTAACTGGTGATTTTGGGATCCATCCGCTCTGTCTGGACCTAGTGCTCGCCAGGCTACTATTGGGGGACAATTTCTAGGAACTGCTTTCCCGAGTTTGATGGAACGAAGCTGTTCCACAACATCGGAAGGGGTGATGCCCAATTCGCCTGCTGCTCCTTTCAGCTGGAAGTCCAAGCCTGTCCCAAACAGATCTCGGGAGTACTCTTCCATGACCTGTCGTTCCTCCTTGGAGGTGAGAAAACGACCCTGCTCGTCTCGGAGCTGGACCCTTTTGTTGGGCCTTCCTCGTTTGAAAGTTCTGATGACTTTGTAGAGGGAGTGACTCCCATCCCTGGCGCTTTTGGCTTCCGCTTGTCGAAGCTGATCATCTATCAGGGCCTGACGCTGCGCAAATTTACGTTGCTTGGCAGTGCGGGCTTCCGCGCTCTGCCTGACCTGGGCTGCCCAGGTGTGCCACACGACCCCTTGTTTTAGCTGTCGGTGCAGATCTGCGAATGCCAAAAGTACCTCGGGGAGGTTGCGCAAGATCCTACGTCGGTCCCATATTTGAGTAGCTCTGTATGAGTGCGTGCCCCGCCTGCGAGGGAATTCCGCCTGCAGCGCTGTTTCCATGGCTGACCTTAGTCCCGTCCAGGACGGTTCCTGGGATGCCAGCGCTGCATCGACCAGCGCCCTCGCCAACAAAGCCACCCAGTGCGCGTTCTATCATGGAATGCAGGGCACCTTGGACAGCAACAATGGGCTGAGATCAAGACTTGGCTAGCTTTTGATTCGGGGAAATCTTGTGACAGTTTGATTTTGCAGGAAACCCATTGCAAGAAGTCTGCAGAATTTACGGTATCAGGATGGTACTGCGTTCCTTCTGCAAGCTCCCCTCGTTCATCCTAGTTCCAACACCAAGCAGGAACGAGCGGGCAGAAGAGGTCGTAAGCAGGAGGCGGGCTTGCCTTAGTAAGCCCCCTCTACCACTGCAGCAGACGGCCTCATGGTCCTTCTTTCTCCCAAAGTCAACAAGGCTCAGATACGCTGGAAGGAATGGATCACGGGACGTGTTCTGGAGGTCAAGGCTTACTGGGCTGCAGCCAGGCTGGTCATCATGGCCGCTCATCAACACGTGTGGTCGTTTTTCAAGACCCAGCACGATAACCGGAGTGTTATCCTGACTAAGACGGTAAAGCAAGTGCCCCAGCGCGGGACACTGTCATACTGGCCGGAGACTTCAACACGTCTCTGACTCCGACACAGTCGCTCGTGGGTCCCAGCGCGGTACAACCGGCAGAACCGAGACAAGACGAAGCTAACTTGAGAAGCCTGGTTAGCAGGCTTCGGCTGGTCGCGCTCAACACATGGCACTGTCGACACAGCTTTATGTACGAACAGTGTGAAGCACGCACTCAAATCGGCTTTATCTTCACTCGGGAGCCCTGTGCTGGCTCTGTAGCGAAACAAGCGAGCCCGGTTTCCAACTTCTACTTGGGAAGTTGGAAGCGTGGTGGGCACTTGCCTGTGCAAGCTTGTATATCAACCATGAGGCATTGGCTGCTGCCCAAAACGCGGCTGCAACCGGTCACCCACGATAACGCAGATCTGCCCAAACGGTCCGGTCCTACGACCCTCAGCTGGTGCTTGCAGACGCTGAGTACGACCCATCAGGCCTTGGTTCGTGAGCATCGGACGCGCTGGCTCACACTGAGGGTGACGGAGGTAGACCAAGCACATCAGTGAGTCAGCCTTTGGAGCCAATGGAGCCACTAAGTATGTCGCTGTCATGCCTTTTATGTGCCAAATCCATGAAAAATGAGCGCTGAGTCAGCATATCCAAGTTTCACATGAGTGCAAAGAGCACGCTCGCGCAGCGTTCAATTGAAAAAATTGCTGTTGCTGTTGCCGTTGCCGCTTCTTCTGCTGCTGCTGCTGCCGCCACGGACACCTTGATTACTGACTCAACTGTTTTCACGGCTTTCTCTCTCTGATGACATGAACAGGCACCAAGCTGACATGAACATTTCCAGCTTCAGCCGCGACGGGAAACGCCTTGATAGCTCCGACAAATCACCGTAACCCCATCGCTGCAGCGTAGACCTTGAGTCCTGCATCCTGCACCCTTCGCAAAAGATACGGTTAGGGTTAAGGGTCGTTATGTAGGGTTTCTTAGCAACACGGGTGATCCTTTCTGTGCCGAGACACCCTGCGCGGCCACCCGACGCCCTGAAGCGTTGAAGCGTCTTGAGGGGCGCTGAGAAGAAAAGTGCTGCGGTGTGATTCGGTGGTTTGCTAAGGAGGTGTCTGGGGTTGTAAAACGAGTGCAAGTTTTTCATTCATGAGTGATCTTGATTGTCACAGATCATCAGCCCGGTGGTCCAGGGTAAATTCAATCTTACATTCTCAGCCATATGTTGCTTTGTTGCAACCTAGTCGTACCGAAGCTGCACCCGAAGCAATTGCGTTTGGGAACACAATAAGTTGAAAGACATGCGCATGTTCGGTCTACTTTCGAATGCGGGCTGCAGGGTTTGGGAGTGTTTGCTGCGCTTCGTTTTGGTCTGCCTTTTCGGAGCGCGTCGATCGGGTTTACCTCCCGGCCAGTCTGGGAACTTCCATAGCCATAGACTGTAAAGGGTGGTTCTCTCATAAACCCTGAACCCTTTACTCCGGAAGTCATTAGAACCCAAACCCGAGGCTCTATACCATGAGCCCGAAGCCCTCGCATCCTAAACCGTTCGTGATACATGAGGCAATGAGGCTTCGATTCGTTTTTAGTGGTAGCTCTGGGCACCTGCAGCCTTCTCTTTCTCAAAGACTTTATCGAACCATGTGAATCCTTTTGGACAAGGCACGCATCTTTTCCTCACTTGCGGGTGTCCGGGTCCCCGGATTGCTGGTCTGTTGGGAACCCCTTGGTTGCAAGCCCCAAACCTGAGGGTCATGGGTTTTACATGTTTTGCGGCTTGGCGGACTTGCTCGAGGCCCTGAACAGCTTCGTCTTCCGAGTGATTCCAGAAGCCACGGAAGCCCTGAATAGCCGATCTTTCTGCCGACATCTTCAAGAAGGTACGAAGGCAACTTCTTCGGGGCCCCGAGCTGAAGTCTTCGACTCGACACATCCTGTTGAAAACGCCGTCGCCAGAGAGCCTTCCTTCAAGCCTGATGAAGAAGATGCCGATGACAACGAGCGCACAATATGCGTAGAACCTGCTGCTACTGCTACTGCTACT
>CAJNJA010005132.1:0-16109 GCA_905231915.1 Symbiodinium necroappetens
AGTAGTAGTTGCAGCAGCAGCAGGAGTAGTAGTAGTAGAAGTAGGAGTAGTGGTAGTAGTAGTCGTAGAGTCGTAGTAGTCGCTGTTGTAGCAGTAGTACTAGTTGCTGCAGCAGCAGGAGGAGTAGTAGTAGTATTACTAGTAGTAGCAGTAGAAGAAGTAGTAGTAGTAGTAGTAGTAGTAATAGTAGTAGTAGTAGTAGGAGGAGGAGGAGGAGGCAACAAGCATCAGACCCGAAGACGCTAGAACAGGATCCTTCGCTGACAGCAGCCCGACAATTAGGGATGCCGGTAGCACCTTGCACTTGGCGCTTGAGCTCGTCCTCTGGTGACAACTTCCTGTCCAAAGTGGGGCGTGAGGGATTTTTAGCTTAGGATCGAAGGTTTTGGTTTATGGCTCAGGGTTTCCCTAGACCCTAGACCCAACCTTCACTGGCGTCATGACTTTGGCTGAAACGCGGCCGAGCAGCTTGGCTGCGGGACGCCAGGCGTTGGCAGAGACAACGAGAGGTGCCACTTTCTTCTGAGGTGGCCTTGCGCCGCAGGCTGCTAGAAGTAACTCGCGAAACCCGATGAAGCCTAGATTCCAAGTCCAAACCAATTTCTGCACGTTGAGCTTGTTGGCATTCTGGGCTAGAAAACTGCGAAGAATCCTCATCTCACACTCGGAATCCTTGTGTTGACCTGAGCTGAATCCCCGACAAGCTCGAACTTCCAACTTCTTACTCCCATGCTCAATGACTCAACACGGGTCGGCCTCTCGACCTGCGCGGACATTTGGCGCCGCATCATGGAAGACGAGCCTCGCAGACCAAGGCACTGGGCCGGGTCTCTGGTACCCCTGTTCTGCCCGGACCCAAGCGTCAGAGATCCTAATGCCTCCTATTCGACCTGTTTGGTCTGCAAAATATCATTGACGTCGATGCCGTTGATGATGCTGGTGATGGTGAGGATGACGGATACCATCAGGTGTCGTATAGTCATTCTTGTCCCCCGTTTGTCTGGCTTGTCGTCGTCCATTGCTGCTACAAGTATTGAAACACTAAAACCTCAACTCGACATACCTCAAACCCCGGAACTCTAAAAACCCGAAGATGGGTAGAATCGCTTTCAATCTCTTGCTAGGCAGCTCTTGCTCGGCACAATCGGCTCGGATTGCTGACGGAATGGAAGGCCCGCGTCTTTCCTGGAGGTGGACAGGCTTGAAACTTGAGGGTTCAGGGGGCTAGCTGGGCCAGTGTTCAGGGTCTAAGTTCAGGCACTAGGATTCGGATTTGGGTGTCGTTCAACGCGGCGGTGGCCACGCTTGTTCGAAATTGTGGTCATTCATTGGGCAGACGCAGGGTGGGCTTCCGGCGGACGAAACCGAAGGTCCCACTCATAAGATCTCATAAGTAACGGTCTGTCCGTGGCTCATAAACGAGTAAGCTTCAAATCCAGACTACAGCCCCCGATGGTCTCGCTGACATGCCTGAAAACCTGAAATGCATCTTCCACCACTCAACCCCCCAATCCTGCTTGTCTTGTGACTGAGGCTTTCAGGCTGGGGTACAATGGCTTCTGAGCTCTCTGTTGTGATCACCGAAGGCAAATGTCAGGGGGGCAGTCGGGGAAAGCTATATGTGCAGAAGCAAATGCTAAACACCGGCCAAGCATCGAAGGTGGCAAAGGAACCTCGACTCGTGGTAATGACAATAGCATGTAAGCATGAGAACGATGACAACGGCAATTAAAGTTCAGAGTTTCCAAGTCCTGGAGGTTTGCAGATCATGGGGTTTAAGTATTGTTTTTCAAAAATTTTCAAAATATTTTCAAACTGGATTTACGAATTCCCAAATTTGTTTATCCACCACAAATACCAGGTATTCATTCGGGTGGCCCGGAGAGGAACTGCAGGTTTGGCCGGCCGTTTTGTATTTTTTTGTATTGTTTTGTAAATTGACAAACACAGAATTTAGTTCGTAAATGTATTTTGATTTTTTGGAAAATATTTTGAAAATTACTTCAGTTCCTGTATTATAGCATCCTCCAGAGTCGGACACTCTCAAAATTAAAGATTAAGACTATGACTCATGCTGAACAAAATGCTAACAACAATAACCGCAATCATAACCATAAAAATAATTAGCAACCAGTGGGGATAGTTGCATGCCCGGCCTTCGGGCTCCGAAGCTCGACTCAGGCTTTTGGGGTGCTCAGAGGCAGCGATTTCGCAAGGGTCCCTTGACCGATCGAGCACGGGCCTCTGCAGTGTCAGGGGCTCTTGGCACAAGAACCCCCCAAAAAGGGCCCCAATGTTGTGCCATTGCTGCAGTATGAAGCTTGTGCACTTACTCGCCGGGGGCCCCACCGGCACAGGGGCCACCTCCACGACATACTCGGGCACATCATCCTTCGGAACCTCCCGGACAACTTGTGGGGTCTATGCGATTCGCAGTATCTCAGGTCCCCTTGCCATATGGCTATACCGCGCAGGCGAGCACCCGCCTGATTCCGGTAAGCAAGCAACTGCCGTCGAACCTGGCTGGGTGGCAGCCACTGGCGCTTCAGCAATGGAAACTGGTACACACGATTGAATCCGGATGGATTGCAGCAGAAGGGGCTGCTGACCCCCGCTTGTGCAAATCAGGAGACACCACTAAGCACTTGTTGGAGTTTACGGCCTGGACTGACCCGAAACCTGAACCAACCTTCCATCGGCCCATACATTCCGTTTCCGCCGGCCTCCACAAAGTTTGTTGCCGGGACCTTTGTGGCTACATGCCGCTGTGATCATAATCGCGCAAGGTTTGTGATGACAATAGGACCATAGGACTTTGGTGATGATAATGTTGTGTAGGCTAAATAAGGACTGTCACGGAATGCAGTTTCTCATTATTCAGACCGCTACTGCCCAACTGTATACTGCGTCCCTGCAAGCAGCTCTGGAAGCCTCCAGTTACATCGGCCAATTGCTTTGGAAAACTTTCCTATGTCCCCCAGGTAGCTACGTATAATACATATAGAGGTTCAATGAGATTCAGAGAGGGCTGTTCTAAATGAAGTGATGAAGCCTTCATTTCGAAATGCTCCCCAGACAGTGAGCCTAGAGGGAACCCGAACATGGAATAACCCAGGGAAAGCACATCGGCAAGGGTAGGTGGGCCCTCCCCGTCGTCGATGAAATGCAGCCCACCTCCACTAACCCCTTCATGAAGACAGACGCATCGGAAGCACCACAACTACATGCACAACAAATCGCCCAAATCCGTGAAAACAAGCAGGTGTAGCTCTGTCAGCAAAAGGCTCTTTCCATGGCTCGGGCCCCTGCCTCTGCTGGAGTGCTGGTAGGAGTCATCGAAGCATCCGATGGTGTGGCTGGCACCTGCACATATCTTCGGCCACAGAGTCAGCTTTGGAGAGTTCTTAAGTATTATTACAAACCTGGACTTGCTTTTGCAATCTTATCGCGCCAGGCATGCATCACAATCCACATGGTAGGTCCTTCAAGAGCGATGCAATTGGTTCTTTCCTGTCTTTACCTGCCAGTATGCTCTACGCACTGACAACGTAGGCATCCACCTCGGTCGAAGCATCAGCCGTCGTTGTTGCCTCACAAGGACCCCAGATCTTCTATATCTCAGGCTCGGACACCGGGCTGAGGAAGTAAGTCGCGCTTCTCTTCGCTCTACAAGCCTTGAGACCCCTAGCAAATTCTAGTCCCGGATCTCGTCCCCGGTTCAGGGGCTTTGTACTGCCGCCAAAAGGCCAGCGAGAGAGCGGAGACATCCCGGGCAGGCTTCTTCTCGTTCCTCCAGCCACATGCAATTTGGCATCGAACGCACCAGAACTCAGCTTTGGGATTGCAGGAAAGGTGTCGCCTCAAGCCTGGCCACAGTGAAGCATGAATTTCGCAGTGTTCAGAAGTCGCACGACTGGTTTTGGAGTTTCTGGATCAAGGTTTAGGCAGACTGGGCAATCGGAAAGCCTTCTCGAATAGCCTTAAAGCACTCAAGCGTGCGTGTAGAGGACGTCAGCATGTGCAAAAACCCAGGGAGTCACACTTCCCCCGCGCGTTACGAATCATGTCTCATGCGTGTGCGTGCAATCGTGAAGCAACTGCACACTTTAGGAGCTTGGATAGGCACTTGCACCCAGGGCAGAGACGTGCGGTGACAACAGAAACAGTGCCATAAGTGCATGCGTTCTCGTTGCACAGACAGACATGTTTAATGTCTGCCTTCTGTTTATGCTTAGCTGTCAGTCATGTATGCATTACATCTTACTTAGTTGTTCTGGGTCATATGTATGTATGTATGCATGTATGTACGTATGTATGCATGTATGCATGTATGCATGCATGCAGTTATGCATGTATGCATGTATGTGTATGTGTATACTCGATGTGTATGTACATATTTTTTCTCTCGTCTTGGTTGGAATGGATGATCTACGTAAGGCGGCTACATGCTCTTGAGTGCTACAAGACATGCTAGGCCCACCCCGAATTTCTACATCAACACGTTGCACCAGAAGCCCAGAGCCTAAACCGTAGTAGGCAAGTGCAACCATTGTCAGCAGGGTGATCAAAGGTGAGTTGAAGCCGCGCAGCTTCCAGAGTCCCGAATCTGCATTGTTTCTCACAGCCCGCCAGGATCTAGGGCGCAGACTTGCGGGCTTTAGGGTTTACTCATCTGTCAGTCCCGTAGATTGCTTCGTTCGTCATGACTGGATCTCTTGTTGTGTTGTCGCTCCTAGAACGCGCAGGGTGGCCGGCCTCTGCGCAACTTGCTTGTCGACCAAATCCTTGGTGCTGGCTCGGGGCCCCTAGACTCTAGACCGTAAAACCCAAGGCCCTCCCAAAGCTCGCCTGAAGATCCTGCAGAGTTACACTTCGGGGCCTGGATCAGCCCGATGCAACAGCATTAGCCTCTCTGGTCTCTGCTTGTGTGGGGAAGCGGGATGAAAGCAAAAGCAAAGCATGATGGGTGTTCCTAGCGCAACAGCACCTCAGGATGCTCACGAAGTTCCTCACAGGGTTTGATTTCGGCTTCATGGGCTCGCATGAGGATATTTATAGGGCCTTATTCCGGCAATCTGCGTGACAGCATCGTGCAAGTTTGCTCTCGTGTGGAGCGATTATTTTTTGGGAAAGGCGCTCTCACACACACACATAATGTGTGTTCTGTCAGGTAGATGGATGGATGGATGGCTGGCTGGATGGATGGATGGATGGAAGAAACGGATAAGAAGACAGAGGAGTCAAGACAAGAGGACAGGACGGGACAGGACAGGACAAACAATAGACAGGTCGAACCCGAAAGTAGGATCCTTGCATCAGGACCTCTGAACAAGAAACCCAATTTGGGATGAATTATGGTCGCGAGCATGGATCCACAGCCATAATGAAGCGCGCGCGCTTGCCTGCCTATGCTTCTGCTGATCCCCAAGTCCTAAATATGCTTTGCAAGATCTGGAAAATCACTGATGGGAATCGCCATTGCTTCTCAAGAGATAGGATGCTGATGGCAAGACCCCAAGATGCTGAACCAGCCGAACCTGCATACTTCAGAACATACCTCGGCATGAAGGCGGTTCAAGCAGAACGAACGACTGAGGGTTTAGGGCCTGAACCCAAACCCAAAATCCTTTCGGTGGCAGAGCTGCAGCATTGGGGTTCTTGAAGATCTTGCCTCAACTCAGGCACCCGTGCTCGTGCGCTCAGACCAAGTTACCGGTACCTGATGCCGTCATTTGCATATGTACGTATGGCACAAGCAGTGTGCATACCAATATGATACCAATATGGATACACACCATGCATGTCCGCCTCTACATCTGCCTAGCTGAACCCACAGAATAAAATCTCTAGTTGGCTGATCTCATGATCGTGACCGTCATAATTCTGCATCTGGTTTGTTTTTCGTATTTCTTCTCTGTTCACCCACAAAAGACAAGGCTAACGAGACACAGTGCGCGGGTGAGAAACAAGGCCGGTGACAGATATAAGCAGCAGCAGCCCTTGCCCACAACACAGGTCCGAGTGCGCCACCGAAAACAAGACGTGCGCGACGTGTAACAGGTATGCGGGTACACCGATACACATTCGAACAAGAGTAGAAGGACAGCAGGACATGAGACACAGGCATTGAACACATGCACTCGGCATGTGTGCATGTATGAACATGCACAGGTGGACAAATGCACGCACTCACACACGCACGCGCACACACACACACCCACCCACCCACCCACCCACCCACCCACGCACGCACGCACGCACGCACGCACGCACGCATGCACGCACTCACGCACAAACACATAAAAAGCTGCATAAGCATGCTACAGAGACACATACATAACGACATCAGTTCATCGCAAACTACCACCACATTTCGGACTACCCACTTCCTGCCGAAGCTGCAGACATCCAGGTGGAGAGCCGTAAAGGCGGAGCGGTCCGGCTTCCAACGCTGGGAGAGCTTGGCACGCCTCACGGGGCAACGTCAGTCATGCAGGAATTGCCTTGCAAGTATTTCAGTTCAGGCGCGCCATCAACCACTCGCGAGTCACTACAAGCGTACCAGTAACAACTAGTAACTACAGCAGCGACAGTAACGGCAACAACGACTAGCAAAACGACACCAGGAAGAATAATATCAAAAATGAAGAAACCCATATTCATGCAACGAGAACTACAACAACGGCAATTTCTGGCGCAGCGCCGCTGCTGCTGCTGCTGCTGCTGCTGCTACCGCTACTGCTACTGCTACTGCTATTACTGCTACTGCTGCTACTACTGCTACTACTGCTACTACTGCTACTACTGCTGCTACTGCTGCTACTGCTGCTACTGCTGCTGCTCCTGCTGCTGCTGCTGCTGCTGCTGCTAGTGCTACTACTGCTAGAACTCGCTGCCATTCGTCCCAGAAAATCACCGCCATCTCCACACCGCCACCATCAGCATAAGAGCAACAGTTCTGCCACTTGCAGTAATTCGGTAGGTGGACTCCCTTCTAAGGTCAGTTGTGCACGAGCATGTTGTCTTCAAACTGGGAGACACTGTCCAACACTGCTGTGGCAGCCTCAGCCATGCAAAGATGCGCATGATCGCAAAGCTGGTGGACCCAATTCCATGTCCTGGAAGACTCAAGTTTCATAAGCCTACACTCTACATGCTCCTGGAAAGCCGTGACGCATCACGTCCAAAAATCTGAACTCGCTTGTGGCACATTGTCCAGCAGAAGAGGCACTGGATTCGGTGTTTTAGCGGCAAAAATCAGGAGGATGGACAGCCCGCAGAACCAGCGCAGACCAGAAGGTGTAGGATGCAAGGGGGACCTAGTGCTCCCTAATCTTGGGGTTTTTAGACCCCTAAACCCAAAACTCAAAAACCTATAGACCCTGAAGCGGGGTGCTTGCCAAACCCTAGACTCGGCCATTGGGGCTTGAGAGGCAGCTTTTGTGAAAGATTTGGGGTCACCAAGCAAAAGCCCAAACCCCCCAAACCCCAAAACCCTCAAAGGCCCTAAACCCTAAAATCAAACCTCCAAAACCTGAGCCCGTGGAATTGCGATTCCCGGATTTCGCTAATGCCGAGATCTCCACAGTCTCAGCTCAATGCGACTGGGAGGATCAGGTAATTTCCTAATTAATGTATGTATGTATGTATGTATGTACGTACTTATGTATGTATGTATGTATGTATGCATGCATGTATGTATGTATGTATGTATGTATGTATACATATATAGATATGTATGTATGTATGTATGTATGTATGTATGTATGTATGTATATATATATATTAATATTAGTATTAATATTCATATTAATATTGCAATTACTTACATTATTATTATTATTCTATATATCTATATCAGTACCTACGGGCTTTTCAGTACTTCTCATTACCGTCAACTTTCGCGAGACTGCTTTTGGCCTCGCATGCCCCTCCTCACAGATCAGCCCAAAGCGCCATGCAAGCTCCTGTACACCCGCCCCTCGCTCTTTCAGCTTGACTGGGTCCTTGCTGGATACAATTTTACATTTTTGGTAGAATAAAACCCTGATAAGGATTAAAAAATTGATCAGTTTTAATATAGCCCCAACAGGGAACCAGTTGATAGGTACCGAGCAAGTCGAAGATAACGAGGTCGGCGAGGAGCTTCAACCCTAAAGCCGGCAAGGCCCAACAACATATCCCCGAGCCCGAACCCTAAACTCTAAACCCCAACCCTAAACCCTCAGCTCTAAACCCTAAACCCTAAACCCAAGGCGGAAAAAGGCCCGGCTAAAAGAAAAAACCCTAAACCCAAAACCCTAAACCCTAAACCCTATAAGCCCACAATGACTTAGGCGGGCAGATCGGCACCGTGGTGGGCATCGACGAGGATGGAGATCTCCGTGTGATTAAAGCGGACTCCAGCTCCACCGCAGCACCTCGACAGAGGAAGGACTTCCTATAGGGTTTAGGGTGTAGAGTTTAGGGTTGTAGGGTTTAGGGTTTAGGGTTTAGGGGTTTAGGGTTTAGGGTTTCGGGGTCCGTTATCATAAGGGTCCCGTAATCCTGAGAGTGTCGGGTTCCGCCTGATGTGGGTTCGGGTGGTAGTTACCGTTATAGGAGCCTGAAAGAAGGGCAATATACCTCATAGAAGCCTTAGAGAAGCCCTATATACCCTAAACTCCCCACCTGTAGTTTCCTTTAATAAACCCAAAGCCTTGAGCCCTAGACCTTACACCCTAAACTGCAAAGCCTAAACCCCAAACCTTAAACCCTAAACCTCACACCCTAAACCCTGAACCTTAAACCTTAAGCCCCCGATCCCGGCCGCAACCCTGAACCGGTAAGCCCTAAACCCAAAATAGTTAAAAATAATATTCTCTAGGGTTCCTTATTCTAGTTATAATATAAAGAGCCCCAAAACCCTTTTCTAATTATTAAGGCCCCTACATTAAACCCTAAACCCCTAAACCCTATAGTATCCTGATGGAGCCCTGAAGGGAACCCTTAAACGAACCGTAATGAGCCATAATCCATTAAAGCACGCACACACACACACACACACACACTCTTCACAGGGGGCTTTCTTCAACCTTCGCAGCGTAGGGTTCAGGGTTTAGGAAAGTAGCTGAATATAGGGGCCACAAGAAGTACCATACTATTCATATAGGATTCCCGAAGGTTACAACCCGTAAGAACATCAGGCCCCCCACATTTAGGGGTCCGGGATAGTCAGGATCCTAGAATGAAGAGTTGATGACAAAGGGGCTTGTGGTTTCCGAGCTCTGGGGCATTGGGGCTCGGCTTGCACAGGTCTCTGCTTCTCGCACTCTCATCTCGGCCCAAAGGGTAGCTTGGGGTTTAGGGCTTAGGGTAGTCATTCATGATTCCATGTTGAAGGCGAGCTGAAGGGCTTGAGCTTCCGTGAGGATGGGTGAGTAAGCCCAGAGACCCTACACCGATGATTGCTGCAACAAGTAGTATCCCTAGACCGCGCCATGACTCCGACAGCGAAAGGTAAGATTCACTTCCGTAAGAGCCCGTAAGCCCACGACTCAAACTTTGTGGCCGCGAGCTCCAGCAACCGTGATTCATGAACCCCAAACTGAGGTGTGGTTTGCCTCCAAGTGCACCAAGACTTTCAGCATCGGAGACCGTGTGGGCTACAACGGCGGTGATGTTGCGGAGCTGATCGGATTTGATGCCGATGGCTCCATGACTTGTCAAGCCCAATCCCTATACCCCCTGAACGTGGCGGTGTTCTGTAGATTCACCCTAGACCCAGAGAGCCCAATACCCCTTAAATAAGGAATATACCTTAAACCATAGGGGCCTTAATATCATGGTGTAAGGTATGTATATTCCTTAATTAAGCGGTATTGGGCTCTCTGGGCCTAGAACTGGCTCGTCCTTTTCGCAACTTCCAGCAGCCGAAACCCTGAAGCTGAATTCGGGGGCTTGGCTTAAAGGGATGCAGTCCCTCCTTTCGGGAGGTTGTAGTGTTTCGATTTTGGGCAAAGGCAGGCCATGGGCCACCTTGGGTTTTAGGGTGTAGGCTGGCTGGAATCAAGGTTGTTTCTGCTACCTCCGGGCTCAGCCTGAGAATGTGGGGCCAAAAAGTAGGGAGTTGCCCTTTCCAGGTGACGGCCTGCAAGTAGAAGTGCACTGGGAAGAGCCACCACCAGCCACTTTGCCCTTCCTAGGTTTACCAACTCACTGCTCATCCAATCCAATCACCTCTGCAGTGTACGTTGGGCCCTAAACCCTAAACTCCTAAACCCTGAACCCTAAACCCTAAGCCCTAAACCCTAAACCCCTTAACCCTTAGATGATGCTTCCGGGTTGCTGCAACGTTGGCATTGCTTCGGCGGCGCCCATGTGAGAGTTTTCAGCTCCAAAACCCTAAGCCCTGGACCGAACTTGTAAGCTCCAAGGCCCAAAATGTCGGATGCAGGGTTTAGGGTTTAGGGGTTAGGGTTTAGGGTTTAGGGTTTGAGGTTTAAGGTTTAGGGTTTGGGGTTTAGGGGTTAGGGTTTAGGGTTTAGGGTTCAGGCCCTAAGCCCTCAGCACAACTCTCAAACTCTAGGGGACCCAATTTCGGGTTTAGGGTTTCGGACTCTCTTCTAGACTGGGCCTTCGTAAGCAGGATCCTGGCAGTTAAAGGGTTCGATTTGCGCATCTCCATCAAGGGGGTTTGGTGCGGTTATGTGGGGTTTTACCAGGGCCTGAAAGGGTTTAGGGTTTAGGGTTTAGGGGTTTGGGCCCCCATTTAAGCCCTAAGCCTTAAGCCCTAAGCCCTGATTTCTGAGCCCCAAGAAAGCTCCAGGCGACTTCATCGTTCGTCGTGCCGACGGCTCTGAAGCTGCTTGGTACCGCTGCCCCGGGTCTGCAAAGGGTTTAGGGTTTAGGGCTTCAGGGGTTTAGGGTTTCAGGGGTTTAGGGTTTCAGGGTTTAGCGGTTTAGGGTTTAGGGTTCAGGGGTGTAGGGGTTTAGGGGTTTAGGGTTTAGGATTTAGAGGAAGGCATCTTTCGCTTAGCACTCCATGGGGTCAGGGATTTCTGTAGACAGGGTTATAGACAAGCCCTGACCCTTCGAGTACCAAAGGTTTGCCAACCGATCATCGCAGAGCTGACTTCGGCGGTTTTCGGTTCGCAGTTCCCTACCAAAACCTTCAAAACCGGTTTACGAACTCCTTATACAAGTCCTTCAAAGGGTTGGTTTGCTGGGGTCAAGGGTGAAGCCTAAACCCTAAACTAACCCCTTCTATAGACCCTAGACTCGAAAATCTAGACGAAGCCCGGAACCCCAAAACCGTAAAGCCATTAAACATAAACTAAACCCTCGGCCGAAAGCAGGCAAGCAACACATCAACACCCCACGACTCCCAGAGGGCCATGTGGATGCCCAAGAAAGCCTCCAACTCCGCGGGTTTAGGGTGAGGTGAGAGAGAGAGAGAGATTTAGGTTATGGGCTCTAGGGTTTTTTTGGGGCTTTTTAGGGTTTTAGGGGCTAAGTTGGGGGTTTAGGGTTCAAGCCGCCACTACCTGAAGAATAGAACTATATGTTAGATACTTTCATAGAGAGGGTTGCGAGCTAAACCCTAAACCCGAAACCCTAAACCCGAAACCCTAAACCCGTAGCAGCACGAGATTGCAAGGCTCCTTGGTTTCGGGGGAAAGCGTGAGGCCCAAGGTTGCGGATTCTTTGGGCAAACGACGGATGCCTACACATCAGGAACTCATAAGAAGGGAAAGTTGGGTTTAGGGTTTAGGGTTTAGGGGGTTTGGGGTTTTAGGGTTTAGGGTTTTAGTATGGCGCGTGCTCTACAAACAATAAAAATGAAGGGCTCCCCAGAGGCTGAGTCATTGAGGACTTTGCGCTTTCCTCTAGCCTGTACTTCACCTAAAGGCCCTAAACCCTAAACCCTAAACCCTAAACCCTAAGCCCTCAACCCTAAGCCCTAAACCCTAAACCCTAAGCCCTCAACCCTAAACCCTAAACCCTAAGCCCTCAACCCCCCGGAGCCCTAAGCCCCTCGGCCCCTTGACCCAAGACCCCTAAGCCCCCCAAGCTATAAGGCCCAGAAAACCCTAAACTAAACCCCAAACGCCTGAACCCCTAACCCTAAACCCTACACCCTAAACCCTAAACCCTAAACCCCTAAACCCTTAAACCCTAAACCCCTAAACCCTTAAACCCTAAACCCTAAATGCCTGAACCCTGAACCCCAAACCACCCAGGCAACAGCACCCGGCTCCTGAGCATCGGGGATCGCGTGCACTACTGCGGCGGAGATGTGGCCACCGTGGAGGGCTTTGACGATGAAGGCCGTTGGAAGGGGAGTTTAGGGATTTAGGGATTAGGGGTTTCAGGGTTTAGGGTTTAGGGTTTAGTACCTTATTTCAAGGGTCAGGGGACTCAGCATATAAGTAGGGCTAGGAGTACCTTGGTTGCGGTGATAGGTATTTCTGGTTCTAGCTATCGTTACATAGTGACCGTGCTTGTAGCCCTACTTACTAAGTCACCCCCATGCTTTAAGTATGTGGGGTCCTTATGGTGCGAGTCCTATGATGTAGGGTTCGACCGTTAGGTCGTCCCCCCGCCATTTTCTAGAACATCTTTTTTGCTTCTCTGATGCGGATGTAAGCTTCTTGTTCAGAGTATATAGAGTCTAGGTTCCGGTGGGGGCTTTTAGATTGTTTGTAGTTTGAGGCTGGTCATGTCTTCCCAGAGAGCCCAATACCCGTTAAATAAGGAATTGGCCTTAAATTATAGGGGCCTTAATATTATAGTTTAAGGTATATATTCCTTGATGAAGGGGTATTGGGCTCTTTGGGTTTGCCATCCTGGCCTTGCGCCCTCTGCAGGTGATGTGGAGGTCGTCAAGACCGGTGGTGTCAAGAGTGTGTGGTTTGCAAGCAAGTGTCCGAGCCTCAGGTTCTACTCCAACTCCCACCGCCCCTGGCCCTGAAACCTAAACCCTAAACCCTAAACCCTGAAACCTAAAGCTGCACAGCCCTAAACCCTAAAGCCATAAACCCTGAACCCAAAGCCCTGAAGCCTAAACCCTAAGCCCTAAACCCTGAACCCTCTCTAAAGGCCGAACCCTCGGACCTGGGGCCGGTACCAAAAACCTAAACGGGAGAAAAGGGGGCTTAATCCCTAATTCCTACACCCTAAGCCCGGCATTTTTCAGGGCACCAGGCCCTCACTCTTGACCTAGTCTAGGGTTTTTTTTGGGGTTTTCATGGGTTTGGGGTTTCGGGTTGGCTCGATTTTCGGTAGCTTTGTATTGTTCCAGGCCTCTTGCTTCTTGATGCTTCCCCGAGAGCCCAATGACCCCTTAAATAAGGAATATGCCTCAAATTATAGGGGCCTTAGTATTATGATTTAAGGCATGTTCCGTAATTAAGGGGTATTGGGCTCGCTGGATGCCATGGCCATGGACCGTCGCGATGAAGAGAGTTGCTAGCCTTCGAAGCAAGTACTACAAGGTTGCGAGTATGATAGAATAGTCTCCAAACACCTTCACCCCAAACCCCAAACCCCAAACCCTAAACCCTAAACCCAAAACCCCAAACCCTAAACCCTAAACCCTAGACCCAACACCCTAAAACCTAAACCCCTAAAGTTTGGGGCCTATCCTAACTGTGAGGAGCCTTTAATTCTGAAGGCCCAGATATTGAAGGCATCAGGGCCAGCCTCGTGCTGCGTTTGTCATACTTGTTTTCTACGAAGGCCCCCATCATCCTCGTCGTCATCATCATCATCAGCATCATCATCGTCATTATTGTTATTATTGTTTTATTGTATTGCTAATGTTAGTATGATTATTAGCATTACTATTCGCACTATTATTATCATTAATATTGATATGCTGGCTGCTTTAGGTCCCTTTCTATGGTGATGATGATGATGACGACGATGATGATGCTGAAGCTGATGCTGATGATGAGTGGGATCGCGTTGAAGGATGTTGATAGTTTGCGATTTCAGTTGATGTTACTCCCCCTCTTCTGTTTAACGGACTCCCCCCTGGACTTTCAGCTCCAAAGCCTCGGCTAAACTTCTGGTGCTAAGTGTTGGCCCGTTACCAGGAACTAGTGTGGAAATGCCTCCCTCGCCCAGCATCTCCCCCCCTTCTCCCAGCAAGCCCCGAAATCCTACAAGCCATACACCCTTGCACCCAAACAAGCCCACAGCACCCGCAATCAATAGGAAACCCCCAAACCCTGGGCTTCGCTGAGGCATTCAGGGCCTCGGACCTCTGGACAAGGCGTTCTTGCCGATTCCTGCGGGGTTGATGAGTTATACGGGTTTTTGTGGGGTTCTCGCAGGGCTTTGCTGATTCTTAGAGTTTTTTGTTCTTGTTGGGTTCTTGTAGGGTTTTATGAGGTTCTTACAGGGTCTTATGGGGTTCTTGCGGTGTTTTATGGGGTTCTTGTAAGGCTTGATGGGCTCTTCTAGGGTTGCATGGACTTCTGATCGGCGTCTTGTAGGATGTATTGTGGTCTTCGAGATGGGTTCGTCAGGCTTTCGGGTTTGTTAGTCGTGCTCTCGCAGGGTTCCATGGCATTCTGGATCTTTGAGGCTTCAGGGCCTGTAAGGTTTGGTGCGGCTTGCTGTGGCTCACGCCGGAGTCTGAACCCAAGGAGGTAATAAGCCCGAAACCGCTCGGTGGTTTTCCCCTTGTAAAAACTCAAGCGCCGAATCCCAAAAACTGCTCAACAAGAACTCTAAAACCATCAGACTAGAAGCAACACCCGTACGTCCAATCCCGACAGAGACGCAGTTTCGTGACCATTGTAAGAAAGACGATGGCGGCTTGCAACGTTTTGCTAGTAAGATATGTCGGCACTACCACTAAGGCTACTACGTACCACGACTGATGCCACCACCATTACCACTACCACTACTGCTGCTACTGCGACGGCGACGACGACGACGCCTACTGCGACGACGACGACGGCGGCGGCTGCTGCTGCTACTACTACCACCAAAACCGCTACGACGACGACGACGACGACCGCTCCTACTCCCACGCCTGCTAGCCTCTCTATTTGTCTCCGCTATCTACTTTTACATAAATAAATAAACAGTAGATATATATATATACATGTACATATACCTATATATATATATATGCATATATACATATATATATATACATATGTGTATATATATATATGAATATATATACATATACACATATGCATATGTCTATATATATATATGTAATTAACATGGAAATAGATTACAATATTGATAATAGTACTGCTTTCTGTAGCTGCGATTTTGCAGGCGCTGCCCTCGGAGGGCCCTTGAGGCTTCCAGGCGAGGGGGGCCCTTGGGGTCTAAGGGCTCGGAGGGCGCTTTTGGGGGGTGCAGACCCCCTTTTTGGGGGATTTGGGGTTTAGGCTCTGTTTCAAGGGTTTAGGGGTTAGGATTTAGGGTTTAGGGTCTGTTTGTGGGTCTAGGGTTTAGGATTTAGGGTCTGTTTGAGCGTTTAGGGTTTAGGATTAGGGCAAGTCTTAGAGTACAAGCGGTTCTAGGCGCGTTGGTTGCATTTGGCCTTGCAGGGTTGTGGACGCTATTCTTCGGGCCTTGTAGGTTTCGGGGTCGCTTGGAGAAGCCAGCCCTAAACCCAGAAACCCAAAGCCCCAAAGCCCCTTGCATAAAGTCCTGCCCTCTGAAGCCTTTCATATTGAAGGCACTGTGGCAGCAACATTCATCCCGAGACTCTGCAGCAGCCGATGCCAACAATCCTGGAAAGCACGAAGGCTCCAAATCCCTTCAGAATACGGGAGCCTGAACATGCGCTAGAATTTCCGAATACACACCCCCGCCCCCCCTCCACCCAACAACTCTCTTAGTCTATAGTTTTATATGACATTTATCTTAACCCGACAACCCCACACACTCCCTGGAGACGCCGCCCTAAACCCTCAACCCTATAACCCCCTTAAAGGCCCTGTAGGCCTGGACTTCCTGTCTTGCGTTCATGTCTGCCTCAAGGAGTTCAGGGCTGGTGACTGTAATCAATGCAGGGGCCTTAATAATTAGAATAGGGTTTTGAGGCTATAGTATACTATATTTATAATGAGGACCCCCCCCCAAAATAGTATAGG
>CAJNJA010005133.1:0-17976 GCA_905231915.1 Symbiodinium necroappetens
GCAGCCGCCGCCGCCGCCGCCACCGCCACCACCACCGCCGCTGCCGCCGCCGCCGCCACCACCACCACCACCACCACCCTGCAATTCCAAGATATTCCCAATTGCTTGAGACTGCAAGACTCAGTTCGTGGCAGGCTCAAGGCTTCTCGCGGCTTGGAAGACCGCCTTTTGGTCGCCATCATCGGTCCCGGGCCGCATCAAGACTCAGGAGCCAAGTTCTTGGGATTGGTTTTGGGTTTTAGGCTTTTGGACTTTTTCGTACTGTCGGTGTGAAGCTTTGGTTGTTGGGCCCTGTTCGGTGTGAGTTCGAGTTTCAGGCTTCCGGACATGGTTTGCCCGCCGAACCAGGCTGCAGATTTCCGGTTTTAACTAATGCGACACAAATGGCCACAACATTGAGTTTTGTAATTTTAACTCTACGCAGCGCGCCTCGGCTCGACAGAGCAGCAGCCCCTCCCGGGCAGCTTGTGAGTTCCGCAAGAGGTTGTGTGAAATGTGAGGAACATCATGCTGTCCTCGTGTTTCTGCCAGTCTATAGGTGAATACTTATAACAGATACAGACAGACTTCTCAGGAAGTGTTTACATCGAGTCAACGAAGCGTCAACATCTAGATAAACCGCTTGCTGCGCTATTCGCTTTGTAGCTAAAACTCGAAAACGTCTTGTGGTCAAGTGACGGGTTAGCGCGAACAGGGCCTAAAACTCTTGGCTGCATCATCCTCTCGCCGTCTGTACACCACCTGCAATGTCAGTTCGTGCAGCAACGTGCTTTTGGACATTCGAGAATTGAGGAGGTCACGAATACGAGAGATGAGCGTCTTTTTGTCGACAGCCTTTACCGTTCCTTCAGGGCACCATGCAGGCCATCAGTCGACTACTGCTGGTCTCCCTTCTTGGACGTTGTCGGATAATCTCCGCTGAACCATCTAACCAAACCTTTAACCGCCTGTGCAGCCGCCTGTGTAACCGCCTGTGTTGCCGCAAGAGGAGGAGCAAGAGGAAGGGGGGGGACGGCAGCCAGGGAGCGGGGGGGCGGAGGGGGGGGAGGGGACTGTTTGGAGTTGGTCAAAATGGACTGGAAGAAGGGCCAGCTGGGGCCGGGGGTCGAAAATGTGCCCAAAAAAAGTCAGTCAATTTTTGGGATGCAGGGTGGTGGGTGCTTAGTTTAACCGGCAAGACGCCGGAGGCCTGTGGCCTCGGCAGATAACCTTGCTGCTTCCTCATCATGGTCATCGCCGAACCACCGCGTTTAGCGACAGGCAACCGACCCGCGAAGCTTGAAAACCTTGATGGAGCCTCACACCGAAGCCTTAGTCCTGCTCCATGAGCACAGTTCAAAGCTATGGCACCTCAACGCTCTCACGTGTGCTGTTCCTTTAGCAGGTTGAGCAGTGTAGAATGTACATTAAATTTGTGCATATCAGTAGGTAGACAGCCGTTGCTTGACTTTGCCCAGATCAACCTGGAACCCAGAATTTTTCCGCTGGGGGAACTCGAGATCCTTAAGAGTTCAAACCCAGAAGTTGCTGCACCTGAGGTTTCACAAGAAAAGCAATAGCATGGGGGAGTTGGAAGCCGATGGCCGCACCTTCACACACGGCTACAGCAAGGATTCCGGATCTCAGAAGTGTCTGGTTTTGAGGTTGGGTAGTTTTGGCGGCTTCGTGGGTTGAGGGCCCAGCGGGACACTTCAAGATTCAGTTGTCAAAGCTAGGCGCATGGGCTACAGGTTAAGCATGAGGAGGGTTCCGGTCTTGTTCTTTCAAGGTTCAGGTGCGTTGTTAACATCTTCAGCCACAGATGGCTCTTGTGCTCAATCAATGCCCTTTGCAATGAGATGCGATGTGAGGGGCGTCTCAGCATCATCTGCGAGCACCGGATCCACTTCCAGGGCATCGAGCGCTACGCTGTACAGTGCCGATGGCAGCAGCTGTTTTTCTAGGGTCTAGGGTCTAGCCGTGCAATTCCAATTGGGCAGTGATCGTCTTTCTTTCTCTGGTCTGGATTGGTCCCGCGATGCAATCGTAGCATTCAAGTCTAGCGAATGCTAGACAAATCTAGACAATGTTACTAGGAGCATGAAGTACAGGAAACAGACGTGGAGGCGTAAACCCGGCTTTCAGGTTCGTAGACGGCGAACTCTGCAGTGCGGATGGCGTTGGCTACGTCATCAGCTGTGACCTCCCCTGCACGAAGACGCATGGCTTGACAGACAACTCGGATCCACTGCCATGAGCCGTACCCCCAAGCCGCCCCAAGCCTCAGTCAGTCTGAAGACCGGAGGCCGCCTCTACAGAGTTTCAGTGTCTGCACTTGGCAAACAGCCTGTCAAGTAGCCGAGGAACATTCAGAAGATCTTTTCGGTCTTCGCAAATCGGGCCGGTCGAATCTGCATCCGCATGCACGAGGCTTGAAACTGATATGTGCTGCAATGAGAATCCAAGCTCTGAGCCCTAAACCAACAAGCCCCAAGTCCCCACTCCTTGAAACTCACCTCTTGAACCCAAGGCCATCGCCCAAAGACCGAAGCTTGTTCAAAGCTTGACAGTGACGGGTTTGCTGCTTTGTCTTTGCATCTGCGATGTCGGGGTTTGTACGAGGTGCAGTTCATACTCTTCCAGGCAAACGAGCTTGACATTAAAGCTACCGGGGCTTGCGGGGCGTCGTGCATCATGCGGGGTGAGGGGCTCCGAAGCACCTCATCCGAATACCTTATCCTTGCTCCACGCCTTTGGCCACCGTTTAGGTCTTTGTTCGGGTCTTCTTTTGTTCTATCGGGATTTGGGCTTTGCCGGCATTCTCAAACCCCATATCAGTGAATGCGTCCAGGAAGTGGAAAGGTGCTCGCAGCAAGTACGGTAGCCAGGCCGCAATTGGTTTGGCGACGAGCTGTTGGCTTTAAGGCATTGGGAAGTTGACATGGTGCCGGGGGCGAGTTAAGTTGCAGGTCTTCGGGGAGATGTTCGCATCAAGCTCTTAGGCGTCGTGGTCAGGGTTTTGTTTCTAGTGGAAAGCATCAAACCGAAGGAACTCAGCTCCCTGTCTCTTGCATACATATGGAGCAGTTCAGTGGTACACCACCCCGCAGCATGCGGGATTGGCTGGAGGTTTCAGTGCTTTAGGCCACAGTTCATTCTTTCTGGAGCCTTGAGTCTTCACAGCCCTGAATACTCCAATCCCAAATCGAAGGATCTCTTGCGGACTTTTGGCTGGGCCGGTGGCACAATGTCTTCTTTGCCTATGACTTGTATACCTCTTAACTTGTGCTCGCTTCGGTCTCTGGATAAAAACGAAGAGCTTCGGATCAAAAAATTTGGATCCTTCGTTTCTGTGAAAACGACTTTTGATTCTCAAGCTCCATCTTCTATTCCCCATGGAGGTACCCTGGCCCTAGCCCTAGCCCTGACCCCGGAAGCCTCCTTGGAAGTCGAAATATAAA
Organism: Symbiodinium necroappetens; assembly: GCA_905231915.1. Taxonomy (NCBI): domain Eukaryota; class Dinophyceae; order Suessiales; family Symbiodiniaceae; genus Symbiodinium; species Symbiodinium necroappetens. Next base: position 3,441 of record CAJNJA010005133.1, read on the forward strand.
TTCATGCGAGCCCCTTCTCCCAAGGCCGCTCGAGGTCGGGGACTGGCTGGAGGTGGGTGGGCACCGTTTTGGGTATTTGTAGCAATTTGTGGTTTCAGGTGTAGGTGAGCTCGCTGCACTTTGAGGAGACGGAGGGCTTCGAGTCGGGTCTTTAGCAACATTAGTAGCATTAGCATCATGAAAACGAAGCACGGAGTGTTGCAATTTCTGCGATTGCATAAGCACAACCTGTCGGACTCTAAGGTTCAGACAGCTCGAACCCGAACCTGTCGTGCATTCCGGCCCACAACCCTAAACTCGAAGCCCCAGTGTCCAACAACGAGAGCATGTAGCGCGACGATAGGTCACCGCCGACTTATGGTCTCAGACTGCCACTCGACCCTGACTTGGTTGGAAGCGGTTGTTGGTATAAAGGGTTGCGGCTGCGTTACAATGTCTTTCCAAAGTGGACGAAGTTCGTTGACATTGAGATTTTGGCAGCATGGGCGTCAGGCACCGGGCCTGTTCCCAGTCCCTTACAGTACAGTACAGCACACCACACTCCGCTACGCTACGCTGCACTACATACACCACACGTGCTCCACAGGAAGTAGTAGTAGTAGTAGTAGTTGTAGTTGTAGTTGTAGTAGTAGTAGTAGTAGTAGTAGTAGCAGCAGCAGCAGTAGTAGTAGTAGTAGTAGTAAGAAGCAGTAGTATTATTATCATGACTACTACTACCACCACCACCACTACTACTACTACTACTACGACGACGACGACGACGACGACGACGGCTACTGCTGCTGCTACTGTTACTCCTACTGCTCCTGCTACTAAGCCCCTGGCTCTCAGCTTGAGATGATTTTGGAAAACTGGGCCCTGACTTTTGAACATAACGAGTGTCTTCTAGAAGGTCCGCTTCTCGCAAGGAAACCTGGCTGTAGGCTGCAGGATGGGAGCACTGCTATATTGTCTCTTGAGTGTGCTGGGACTTCCCCATAGAGCGGACTACCTGCCGATCTCAGCCTGGCCAGCATCTCAGACTGCCTCGTCAAAGCAACTGTTACAGAGCTGCAGGAGCGACGTTGCTACAGGATTGCCTCTCTCATGGCACCCGTCAGTCCTGGCTCAAGGAAAGCACCTCTGCGAGCCCCTCTCTGCGGTCTGTCGAGATCATGCCGCCAAGGCACAGTCGCAAGCGTCCTGCATCGAGGGCCAGTCGGGCCAGACCCAAGGCCAGCTCTGGACCTGCTGAGGCGGAGGCTGACGAAGACACCGAGAGCTCGACCACAAGAAGGCTCCTGGAAAGCTCCTCAGGAGATGATGCCGCTCCCCCACCTGTGGGAGCAAAGCCAGCAGGGCCGCCTCCAGCAGTCCCAGTGCATGATCCCTCATTTCCTCGAATCCGACCTCCTAGAGGAAGCGTGGGTAGTGGCAGCACAGGGCCAGCGAGCGGAGGGCATTTTGCCAGACGACCAGAGGGGCCACCGCCACCAACAGCAGCTTCGACAGAGGGCCACTCAGCAGGACCGAGCTCTCCCCTGGCTGGAACTGGAACCGGGGCCTCCATGGCTATGCCTACAGGCCTGCTACCACCGGGCCCGGTCTTCGCACCCCCGACAATGCCAGGGCACTTCTCGACGCCGGCGGCTCACTTTGCTGGAACTATCCCTCCTTCTGCAGCTACAGCCGGACACCGTCCACCGTTGCCACCGATGCCTTTACCGACCGCCAAGGGCATGCCGGTGCGAGCAAAGGCAGCAGTACCAACTGGAGCAGCACTGGTGGGGCCATGGCCAGGAATGGTTATTACCATCACTATCCAGCCTGCCCCGCCCTCGACCTAGCAGGCTGCCAAGGAGGTACAGATCTGGCCTGTATTTTGCTGCTCAACTGAAGCACGCCGACTGCCTGCGGAGCTCTTCCCATGCTCTTCGACTTGCCTGTGCAAAAGAGGGCCTCTCCAACAGTGCATCCCAGAGTGATCTGCCTCGGGCGCTCCTACCTCCCTTTCCACCTGATGCCCAGGTCCCACACATGGTGCTTCCGCTGAAGGTTCTGGCAGGACTGCGATCTGTACCCTGGACACGAAAGATACAGCCCTGTGACAGGAATGGACCCAGGAATAGATCCATCCGAAGTCCAGATCCCGACTACGTCTTCTGCACCCTACGAGTCGAAGCCTCAGTTCATTTGCCTCCGACCTCAGGTAGTGCCTCCAGTAATAAGATTCAGCCAGACCTGAGTACTGCTACTGCACAGCACAAGGGATATGCAACCACGACTCTGCAGCCATCCAAGATTCGTCTGCCTCCTCCCTGGGCTCAAGTTCTCCTAGCACAGCCCCCCACCATGGGGCGCAGAAGGCGAGGCTCTCGAGCGACTGTGCCTAGCCCTGAGGACCATGGCCCCTGCGAGATTGTGAGTGAAGAAGAAGTGACTGAGACAGTCACCGTGGAGGATGAGGACCAGGGCGAGCAGGAGGAGGATCCATATGCAGTTGGGGCGAACGTTGTCATAACTGGAGGGTCAAGAGTGCGTCTCCATGGAGCTCATGCAGTTATCTTGCCGGCAGCGGCCGGAGCAGCTGCATTCAGAGGAGACGATGACACGAGGAACGTGATGCTGACGGACTCCAGGCATGGCCCACGGGGAAAACTGCTTACTGTGGCCCTCAGAAACCTTCGACCGGGGCCTATCAGGTCTTTTGAGGGGGACGACGGCATGTCCGTCCCCCTCAGATGGAAGTTATATCCCCCGCCCCTTACTCGCTTCACAGCACGATGGTTGCTAGGCTGGGCCGATTACTCTACAATCGTGCCGGCCAAACCGTTGCATCGTGACCAGCAACGGGCTCTGGAGGCTGAACAACGACGTCTACGAGGCGAAGCAGAGGAGCCGGCCGACAAGGTCAAGAAGCCTCCTCGTATCTTCAAGCTGCGACCCACTATGAAGAGGAGGCCGCAGAGAAGGTCAGACAGGGCCCCCACTGCTGATCGCACCTCTGGCAACAGAGGCCGCTCCTGGACCGCAGAGCCCTCACCTCGTCGTGAAGATCCGCCAGCGAGCCGACTGAGGTCATCAAAGCCTCCCGAGACCTGCCCAAGGAAGAGGAGGAAGTCACGATCCCCGAGTACCGAGTGGCTGGAGCCTGGCAGATGCACGCTCCATGTGGGATCCATCGTCTTGACGACCAATGATAAGCCGATGCCCATCCATCCACAGGGCAGGCCCCAACCCAAGACGAGGCCACAGCCGAAGGAGCCTTCTGAGCCCCCACCTCGGGGAGTGGCGGCCGACTCGAAGAAGGAGTTCGCGAAGCCCAAGCCGAAGAAACGGCCGAAGATTTTGGCTACAGAAGAGTCGGGAGAGGGGCCATCCTCCACGGCCACGGACACCATCTCCCCGACTAAGCCTCAGGAGATGGAGCAGCAGGCCCAGCAGGAGAAAGCTCAGCTACCAACAACTGGGACGCCCGACCTTCGTTCTACGACCACTCCCCTGGAGACCTCCACTGAAGGTGTTGCGACGAAGCCTGCCGATCCCTCTACACCACCGACAGCCACAGTTGCTGATGGCCCTCAGGCTTCCGCCTCCTCAGGTAAGCGGCCTCGCAAATCGGCGTCGAAGACTGGTCTGCCATTGTGGTACAAAAGAATGCGGAGACAGAGGGCCAAGGAAAACGTGGGGCGCTCTCACATGGAGGCACCGAAGCGCCCAACCAAGCGCCCGGAGTGGCTTCTGCCAATGGATGAAGATGACCTTCGACCCCGCCTGGCTAAGCAAAGCAGGGAGAGTCGAGCTGAAGAGCAGCACCAGGCTGCCACATCCTCGTGTACAGAGCCACCCCAGATCGATCCAGCTGTCTCCCCTGCTGCCTATAAGAGTGCCATGCCTGTTGCAGAGAGCTGTGCACAGCTATCTCACAGTACTCTCCAATTGCCTTGGCCCAGGTCGATTCTGCCCGAAGCTCCGCTACCGCCAGAAGGCACGAGCAGGGAACCTGACCCTGCTGCAAGCGATGCGCTCTGTCAAACCCAGCACCGTAGACCATACAGGCAGCCCCTCCCTGGCTGTCCTGACGACTGGACCTTTGGACCGCGCAGACCTGTCAGCCCCCTGATGAGGAGTAGAGTCCCCTTGCCGATCTGTATGCACCGAGTACATACTTGCTCAGGCCTTGAGTATCGACCGTCTTGAGGCACGAACTCAGTCGCGAATTCTGGCAGGCAGGCCCGGCCAAGGTGAATACACTCTCTGTGTCTGCCCACCCTGCAGCTAGTCAGTCCATCACTGTTTGTGAAACTACAGGTGTGGAACAGCCACCTCGAACACCTTCGAGTATACCTGCTGGATTCCTGAGCCATGCAACCAAGGGACGAACTCAAGGACAGCCCTGCTCAGGTGTGTCTTTGGCATTGGCAAGAGGTTGGCACCTGCAAGTCCTGCCTGCACAGAGTGCCTTCTCTCCCTGCCACCTGGCCCAGGGCTGGACCGACTGCTATCAGAGCACCGACACATGTGCTGTATGCACAAGGTCAGGATCCCAGGGTGACCACCTGCAAGCCCTTAACTCAGCTCCTGCTCGATACACAGGTCCTCGCGGCCCCCTTCCACCCAGGAATGGATTCGAGTCTGTCCAGGAGGGACCTACTTCACTACTTCGTTTGAGACACCTCGCCAGCATCTGTCGAGGTGACTCTGCTTCCGCCACCACGGTGAACGAGAGGTCCTCTGTGCCCAAGGTCTGCTGCTGTGTTCTACCCTTCAAGTCAGGGACCCCGATGCTGAATGCAGGTGTGTCTACGACACTGGCAACAGAGCTCAGAGGGCTTGGCCCTTTCAGCAGTTCTGGGAGCCAATCTAAGCTCCCTGCTAGCAGGGCCAACCGTGCATTCTGGCATACTACCTCTCGAATCCTGGCTGTGAGGGCTGCCGAACCTACTATCGAGAACGGGCTCCCGTCCTCAAGCCAGATGGGAGACCCGCAAGTCGGAGTGGCCCAAACAAAATGCCACAATCGAGGCAGAAGCAGGTATCCCCGAGATCCTCTTCCCCAACTTTTCTGGAAAGTATGGACTAGATCTTCTCTTGATGGGACAGGCCCAACACTCTGCCTCTACAACATCATCTCACCTAAACAGAGCCACTCCGGTTTTAATGCCGGAGCCCGGCGAATGTCCCAAGCCTATATTCTGAGGGCTACAATGCCGGTGGGGGTGAGGGTTGTGAGTGGCTGCCATCCACTCACGAGACCGTCTGGACCTCCTCGGATGTCCTGCGGGAAGCCATGGCAGGAGCTACACAACAGATTCATTACAGTAGGGACTGCCCCGCTTGGCTCCCTGCCACAGACTCCTCACATCCTCTCTGAAATTTTAGTTACCTGTATGATAGTGCGCTGGCGAAGTCGAGACCCCAACAGAGGATCGACTCATGCTCGCTCCAACCATCAGCCTATCCATTGTCTTCTTCATCACTGCAGCTGCTTCCTACATCACTTTTGCTTTCCCAAACCAGCTTATCGTCCTCGCTATCAGAGCCGTGTGCTGATTCAGTATGTGATGTCCCGGGCTCCAGCACTTCCTTACCTTACCCACTTCATGTCTAGTCCACATGGCCCTTGCATGTCAGGGTCCCGGACTCCCCAGGACGAGAAAGGACTGCCTCGGATACACCCTGATCTCTCTCCCAGGTCTCAACCGACGTGGTCCCGCGCATCTAGAAGGAAGTCGAGGTTGGGAGGCAGGGCTCTTAGTACCGGATTCCTTCTGCTATCTGCCCTTGTGACCCCGGTCAGTGGAGTGCCTCACCATTTGCCTACGTCCATCAGCACCCAGCACGAGCCCAGGACGAGTCCAGTCTGGCGCTGTGAGGGCGATCCCTCTAACCCTGTCTCGCTAAGCTTCGCCAGGAAAAGATCCTACAAGCGAGCAGTTCGGCGTGCAGCCCAGCACCCGGACCAGACCACTACATATCGAGGTCGACAGCGCCAGCTCTGTGCTGGATATCAAGGTAGTCGTCCCAAGCCAAAGCCGGCACGACGAGCACAGGCGCAAGCCCTGCATAGGAGTCAGGATCGCCTACTGGTCATGACCTGGAATGCAGGAGGCTTGTCGAGTGCCCTGTGGCACGAACTGCTCCTCAAATTGCAGCACCTACCGCCAGCTGCCCGCCCGCAGATCCTCTGTGTGCAAGAGTCGCATTGGAAAGACACGGTGGCTCCTACTTTTGTCACTGCCAACTGGCAGGTGTACTGCTCGCCGGCGACGGACTCGAAGTCTGCAGGGCTGATCACCCTAATCGACAAGAGTATCCTGCCTCAATGTCAGGTTCTGTTCGCAGACCCCCATCCAGGAAGAGTTCAGCACATCCGTGTTGTACACTCAGCATGGTCAGTTGATATCCTCAACATCTACCAGAAGACCTACAACTCGCATCCCAAGGCTTCATCTGACTCTAAAGCTGTCAGAGCCACCATCTGGCAGTGCATCGCTGACCAAATCCAGCGAGTGCCTCAGAGAAGTACCCTTGCTCTGATGGGAGACTTCAATTGCCCCCTGATACCGGGAGGCAGTGTTGGTCCCAAAGCTGATGTTGGGTCGGGGACACACCCCCCAGATCAACCCAAGCTACAACACATCATGGAACAATATGCTCTACTACATCTTAACTCGTGGTCCCGACAGACTGGTGCAACATATGTCCATCAGAAGGGAGAGAGCTTGATAGACCACCTCCTTATGAGGACAGCTCAGGCTGACAATCGAGCTAAACAAGCACGCCGGGTCAACTTAGGATTGGCGGAATGGCGACAAGGAGGGAAACATCTCCCAGTCATGGCCAGCATCCCACTACAACTCTTCTGCAAGCTTAATGGCAGAAAGCCGGCAGCCCGTCAATGGAATCACTGGGAGGTCGTGCGAATTTGCAGGGACGAGAGTGACCCCAGATGCCAACAGCTCAGAGAACTCTGCAGAGCTCGCTTGTCACAGGCTACAGACATTGCCTCTCTGAATCAGCTCCTAATCCAGTGTGCCATGGAGGTCTTCCCATCCCCCCCAGGCTCTCAACGCCTGGCCCTTTGGCAGACCCCCAACATGCAGGGTGGCATCAAAGCCATGTGGGCGGCTTATCACGAGTGGAAGACCCTGGCAAGGACTGCCCCTACCAGTCTCCTCGCTATCTCCCGTGCCTACCACACCTTCAAGCAGGCACACAAAGACTTTCGGAAAGCGGGGAAGGCCAGTCGAAAACAATGGTTTCAGGGACGACTGCAGGACCTCCAATTCGCCGCGACCTCGGGGGACACCAAGACCCTCTACCGACATATTCGGACTCTTGCACCTAAACAGGTCAAGACGAAAGTCCAGCTTCGGGACCCTCATGGGCGATTGCAGGACGAGGCCACCCAGATCAAACAACTTGAGACACATTATAGAAAACTCTATGCTGCGGATGAGCCCTCTGAAAAGGCTGGACCCCCACGAACCACCATTTGCCTTCATCTCCAGGAGGCCGAATTTGCAGAAGCCTTGGCATCCCTGTCTCCACACAAAGCCACTCCCCCAGGTCTAGCCACCAACTCCGTCTGGAGGATGGTTGCAGATCTGGTTGCACCAGTTGTGTGCGACTGGGCCCGGGCCTGGTCGCAAATCCCACGCGAATGGCGAGATGCTTCCCTTGTCCTTGTGCCTAAGGTTCCAAGGCCCCTTTCGCCCAAGAACTTACGTCCTTTTGGACTCACCGAACCCTCAGGACGGGCATGCGCAAAACTATTGCAATTGAAGTTACGGCCATATGCCACCCAGTATCTTCAAGAGATAGCCCAGTTTGCGTATCTTCCGAATCGTGATGCCAGTATGGCAATACAAAGGGCCTCACAACATTGCACATACGTCAAGAGCAAGTGTGCTCATGGCCATCGTACGATCGCTGATCGTCAGGAGAATTTACCTCAGACGGAGCCCAACTTCGTGGGAATCCAGTTGTCGTTAGGCATGTCATCGGCCTTCGACCTGGTGGATTGGCGATTACTTGCTCGCTCCCTGTCCGAAGCAGGGGTCCCTCAAGAATTGTCCGATCAGGTGATGTCATGGTACCGTTGCATTACCTATTCCATCAATCACCTGGGCAAGCAGGCTCGAGTCATAGCACAGCAGGGCCTGCGACAGGGGTGCCAATTGGCACCCCTGTTATGGGCGATGGCGGTTGGATGTATAGCCAGAGAAACCGTGAGCTCCCCTGACTCCATTCCCCCTGCTTGGCTACAGGAAAACATGACAACTTATGCTGACGACATCCACCTCAAGGGCTGCTGTCGCTCGGTGGCCCAACTTGACAGGGCTCTGCATTACTTCGGCCTGGTGCTTGACGCTCTCACGAGACATGATATGGTCATAAACACCACCAAATCGGCCATACTTCTCCGGTACAAAGGTCACTTCCTCAAGACCTGGTTGCGACGGCATCGAGTGGCAGTCAAGGATGGTCACGTGCTGAGATTTCGCAGCTCGCAAGGACAAGAGTAAGGGATCCCGATCAAAGACAAGCACACCTATCTCGGTGTTAGCCTGTCCTACCAAGATATGCCGAAGCAGACAGTGTCACACCGTTTGCAAGCAGCCAATCTGGCCTGGCAGAGGCTTCGGAAAATCCTGTGTGCGCCTCGCCAACTTGAGCTTAGCCAACGACTCACACTGTGGAAGGCTACCATCCTTCCCACCCTCATGTATGGGCTGGCTGCGGTTGAACCAGCGGCCAAGGATGTCCAACACATGCAGGCCATGATCGTCAAACATCCCGGGCCATGACTCATTCATTTGCACATATGCAACATGAATCCACCAAACACCTACATGAACGATGTAACATCCCGACGGCCACGACTCAGCTCCTTAAGGAATCCACGGCCTTTCTAGGCCGCCTCCGTCTTCTGGCGGTGGAGGTCCCCTTCATAACGTCAGAGCAGCTTGAGTCCACCAGAATGTATGCAGCAAATCTTCAGGTGGCTACTGAGTCTCAGTGGACACAGCCAGAGCCCACTGGCTGTTCGGAGGCTGCATACCATTGCTCTGCCTGCAATCGTGCCTTCGATTCCTTTCGACTGCTCCGATCTCATGAGGCCAAATGGCATGGCAGGAAGACACCCAGCGCCACAGGCGAGGTGTTTGATCGAAACCTGCACGGCCTACATGGCCTACCCACTTGCCGCCATTGTGGTACTCGATTCAGGCAATGGGACAGCCTCGTGAAACATATCCAGCGGCAGAGATGCCAGAAGCTCAGATGCCCCACTTCTCAACCTGCCCCATCTCACGAGAAGGTTTTACCCTCCTCAACCCCTGCTGAGGCTGGAGAATCCACCGTCCAAATCCTGGTGGAGACTGGATCTGTCGACACCCCGTCGATAGCCAGGACTGAGCCTCCTCCCTCCCCCACACAGTGCATGCTGACCACCAGCAATCCTCCAGTGACCAGCTCGCGACCCTCGGTCGAGACCTTACCAACCCGGCCTGTCACGACCATCTGACACTCCCCTGGCCCCTCCTAAGGTCGCTGCTCAGGAGACCTCGACATCGGATCCTCCCTCAGTGGAACCGCCACCATTGGTCGTCTCCCCTACCCTCGCACAGGACCTGCCCCTCATACAGTGGCCTCGGATACAAAAGCTCCTGCAGCAAGGACAATGGGAGACAATACTCAGGGATACCGAAGTCCAGGCCTACCTCATGCATCGATGCCCGCTCTGCTTCCAATGGGCAGCCACCCTTGCTGCTGTCAAGTGCCACATGACTGTCCAGCATCCGGACTGGAGTAGCTATTGGCCCAAGGCGAAGCACATGCTGCAGAGCTTCAGGAGACATGTCACAATCCCATGCAGATACTGCCAGCAGCAAAAGGTGAATCCGGACAGACACTGGTTTCAATGCCCTGTTCTTAGTGCCTGTGCCACCCTGGTAGTCCGACATCGACATGAGCAGTACGATCACCGAGATGGACCTGGATGCGCAGGAGGCCCTCTTCTTTGGGAACATGGGTCCTCTGCGGAAATCTCCGCCCCCCACCTCCGGGGCATCGGGAGCCACCCTCTCCCATCAGGCGGGAGCCAAGAGACAGAGGACAGACGCGGATCCCAAAGGTAAGGGGAATAGCAACAAGGGCAAGGGAAAAGGCCGGGGAAAGGGCAAATGAGGTCAGCAGCTGGGACCCAGACTGGACATAGCCTCAAATTCGGCAACCCCAACGTGGGCCTACAGCAGTGGTTCAAGGCACGGGATGGAGACACCCTGGGGGAGAGAGGACACGCTGACCGAGTACAGAGAGTCAGACCAGCATCCCGAATGGCTCGAGACCAAGGTCCATCGGCTCACCCAACTGGTTCTGAGGCAGGAACAGACTCTTGCCTCCCTTCGTCAGGACATGGTGATGCACTCGTTCATGAAGAACGGGGAATCAGGGATGATACCGGTCCTATGCGATGCAGCGAACAAGTGGCGAGCCACCAAAGAGGAGGAGCCGACCAAGTTGAGCTATTCCCTCAAATTGACACTCTTCAAGCAGCTGCTGATCATGCTGCACGAGCGCCTGGGGGAGACGAGCCAGAAGGAGGAGGCCATGACCCATGCCAAATCGCTCGGCTGGGTGGACGTGGAGATGAACTGGCAGACATTACGCTGGAATCCAGGCCAACAAGCCCTGGAGGTAGACTCCTCGGTGAAGGCAGTCCCCACCAAGGACTTGCTGTCGCAGCTGGTGTTGATGAGAAAAGGAGCCACCGAGGAGACAATCCTGAGATTCCGCAGTCTACGACACGGCGGTCAAAGCGGAATGGATTCAGTTCCAGCTGGTGGTATCTCTCAGGCCCGAGGCAGCTCCAGTCTGGTCGACCCTTCAAGGATGGATTGGGAGTGCGGCGTGGCATGTGCTCGGCTGCAGATTGAGGAGGGATCGTCCAGCATACGATTCCCTCGTCAACGAGATCTGGAGCTACCAGTGAGTGCGAAACTCGGTCTAGCCCGGCTTCTTAAACTCTCCCTGAGCAATCCTACCAATCTCTGCTATCTGAATTCCACCTTGATCGCCCTATCATGGGCTCTACTTCAGGCCCAGCTATGTGGAACTCTTCAGCAGGCGCTGGTCCCAGCCATCAGTTTCCTCACACAGGAGCCCAAGCTTCCACATGGCCGCTCGGTTCAGGTACTCAGTCATCTACCCTCACTTGCCAAAATGCAGGCTTGGAGCCGTCTCCACGTGCAGCATGATGCAGAACTGATTGCCTACTTGTTACCCAGGCTCAACCAGCCGGGATTTCAAGGCTCTTGGGAGGCACGCCGCCACATCGATGCCAACACATGTGCTACTGATGGGGGCACTACCCTTGCCCCGATTGTACTGGCCTTAAATGCAGGGGAGCAACTGATCCTACAAACGATGATCGATCAGTGGCACGCTCAGGCATCCATACATGCTCTCACACATCCGACGATCCTCATATGTCTTCAAATCCAAAGGTTCATTTGGGAAGCTGGAGACATGCGACGAGATTACAGATCGCTGCTGGGCTATCACTGCACTGTACACATGCCGGTTTACGATGGGCCAGATACCACTACTGTCCACATCATGCCCTATCAGGTTGTCGCGATGCAATTGCATTATGGGGAGCAGCCCACGACGGGCCACTGAAGAACGGCAATGCTTGGCCAAATACGATTCGGAAAAGACCGTGTGTGGCTTTCGGATGATGGATGCACGCCTGCACCAATCCAAAGAGAGCATGACAGTGCAATATACCTGCTTTGGCTGATGCAGGCTTCTGCACTCTGAGTCGATCGAAGTGAATCTGTGACTGTTCAGTTTTTCAGCTGATCGGTAGAGATGGAGCTGGCTACAAGCCCTCCAGAACCTTGAAGGTTCCGAGAACGAGAATACTTCGTTTCTCGTCAGCTCGCTAGGCGATCGTGGACCTTTCGCTGCGTGAGGAATGAAAAAAAATGCTCCTGCTACTGATTCCTGCTACTCCTACTCCTAGTACTCATACTCTCTATACTCCTTTTACTCTAACTACGCCTACTCCTACTACTCCTACTATTCTCACTACCCTACTACTCCACCACTCCTGCGCTTTCATAATTGCTGCTGTGCGGAGAATCGCACAAATGGTGATATGGTTGTCCTATCAGGGAAGTTCGCTACACAGCTGTGAACAATGCCAAAAGAAGCTACGAAGGCTTAATTGCAGCCATGCCTCGAGGTGAGTTTTGCTGTTTGGCCCAAAGATGGCTCCGAGCCCTCCTATGCTACGGTCTCCTTCCAGGCTGTTGGATGGGTGGGGCAAGCAAGAAAGGCATTTGACGGGCTCCTGTCGTTTGCTGAGGGGTTCTGACAGCTTGCCGTTGTGGGGAACAGGCTTGCAGGTTTCAGGATATAGACGTGCTCGCACCGAGTGGAGGGAGACTCCGTTACGGACTTATCCTCAGGAAGGGTGTTTTTGGCTTCAGGCTGTCAATGCTTGAACACCACACCTCTATCGTTGCAGCTGCAGTTTCAAGGGCTCCAAGGCTTGGCTCTTCCAGGCTTCCAGGTGCGGCTTTCCCCATCGACTTCAAGACATTCGATACGTGGCTTTTGGAGGCTCTGGCTTCGGAGAGCAAGGCCTTCCTAGTTTCAGGCTCATTCTTTCGGGCACTCGCAGAAACACCAGAGGAAAACTTTTTGTCAGTGCCTGCACATGTTTGGCAGACGCTCAAGCTTTTAATCAAATGGGCGGCAAGAACTCGAAGGATCGCATGACCGAAGAGCCGCGTGCATGAAAGACTCTGCGCAGGAGGCCTTCAGGAATTGCAGCGGCCGTCTCAACGGCCTGCCGCGGAAGCCGTGTGGTCTCTTGGGCTGAGTATTCCTTTTTATGGGCCTTGAGGGAGATTTGCCGAGGTTCGGATTTCGTGGTAGCATCTAGGTTTCAGGGTGTCATTGCAGTGTTGAAGAATCGAACAACATCAGCAGCAGTGACTGCACTGATTAGCTGATCTATACAGGGCCCCAAACATCCTCCATCTAACGGTTTTCACTGGCTCGCGAGACCTCCCAACACATTCCTCTCGGAACTGTCGGAATCCGAAGCAAATGCATTCAATCTCTTTGTGGTCAAGTTTCGATGATCCGATTCTCCATGACTCTATGATTCTGTGATGCTGGGCCGGTTCTCCAGAACCTTTTGGAAATTGCAGTTCCTACGCGGTCCTACCCCATCAATCCCCTGCGAGGCTATCTTGCGGCCGTGATCAAGCATCCAGGGGTCCGTGTCGCGTTTGGCTCCTAGGGTCCTAGGGCCTGGGAGCCTTGACAGCTCCAAGCGCATGTCGCTGCAGGTTTCGTTCAACACCACGACACACCAGAGCAGATGATGTTCACTTTGGCGTTTAGGCTTGCCGGTATTGTTTGGTCGCAAGGTCAGGATTCCGCATGGTTGAAGGTCCAGGGTTCAACATAGCCGCCGGTTGGACTCGGAATTGGGATTCTCATTTCCGGTTCCATGCTTTCTGGCACCGGAGCGCGACCTGCGGTTCATGCGGGTGGTAAAGAATCAGGGTGTCCCAACATGCTGCCGACCAGCAATCTCCAGAACTTTTCGGAACTGAAGCCAGTGACCCAAAAAGCTTGCCATCGCCAAGTGTACTAAAGCTCGAGCCTGGACAACAACAGATTCCACATAAATGCGTTCGGGGTTGCCGCAGATCTGCATTCAATGCCCGCTACATCTCGAAGGCGTAGCGCCAAGCAGGGGCACCCGATTTAAGAGCTGCTCTTACCATCCACCATCGGTGCTTTCTTGCCGGCTACCACGAAAAGACCCTGGCTTGTGTAAAGCGCTTCTTGTTTGTTTAGTCCTAAATTTTGCAGTCGGGGTGGTCGATTTCGTGCAGCGCACGCGAGACATTGCAATGAGCTTAGGATGGTATGGTGAGGCACGAGGCTCTAGGGCTGTGGGTATAGATTGATGTAGCGTGGAGGCATCAGGGTCGAGTGTTGGCATAGTTGGGCATGTGGGCTTCGTTTGGCCGTCTTCAGGGTGCCCTAAACTTTCTCAGTTTTTGCGGCTGGCTTCCAGGCACCCAGGAATCCATTGCTCAACACCGAATCGGGCCCCAAAGGTTTGCTGAGCGTGGCCCTCAATGCAACTGTCTCAGTCAAGCTCTGCAGCGCCTTCTCACGAATTCAACCACTCCCAACAGTTTTGTTTGACTCGCTGTGGCTCGGAGAGTCGCATTGTACCCGACATTTCCTTAGAGACGTCAGGGTGCACGGGTGCAAGATTGAGGCCCTGTAGGTTCAGGGTTTAAGGTAGTTTAAGATTCCGGGATTTAGGTTTGCGGTTTTGCGTTGTGGGATGGTTCGTTTGCCAGTTGGAGTTGTGCAGCTCACGGTTTGGCAGTTTGTCAACACCTGACCCGTGTCTGTATGTCCGTCCGTTCCATGTATTGGTGTATGTAGGTATGTATGTATGTATGTATGTATGTATGTATGTATGTGTTGATTTCTGGAGTTCGGTTCG
>CAJNJA010005134.1:0-17973 GCA_905231915.1 Symbiodinium necroappetens
GTGGGTGGTGGTGGTGGTGGTGGGTGTGACTGCACCCTCCGAAGAGGTTCACTTCGCGCCCCCGATGCGCATGCTGTGCTAGAGGAATCAGCGGAGGAGAGCTCGGTGCTGTCGAGCGAAGAAGCATCGAACGCCAAGGATCAGGACTTTCGGCTCACCAGGTAGAGTTCTGTAAAAAGCCTGAGTGGTGCTTTGAGACGCTTGCGCCATGCTGTCCTTGAAGGAAGGCTCTGACTCAGTGCCTTATGCCACTGAATCTCGGCAGAGTCTGTCACAATGGACGCACTGGGACCCGAAGTTGGCTTCTAGAAGCATTGGCATTGCTATCCAAGGAATCATCTTCCAGAGCCGGTTGATCCAACACTGCACACCGGAGTGGATCTCCTGGGAAAAACCGTAGAGCAGCATCGGATGGAGGACGAGGACATGATGGGTAACTCCCTATCGTGTGACTTGTGGCTCTCGGCCTCGTCCCGTCCAGGAGTCGCTGCAGGAGACTGCAGTCGGTTCTTTCCGAGAAGAGGACTGCCTGCAGCTAGCCGACTACACCTTCTGCAGAGTTTCACTTCGCGCCCCTGACGTGGCTCCTGTGCTTGAGCTGCAGGCGGCAGGGGAGAGCTCGGTGCTGTCAAGTGAAGAAGTGCTGCACCCTACGGATCAGGACTGTCGGGTGATCAAGTAGCCAGAGTTCCACAGACATAGCCTTTAAAGAGATGCTTCTGTGATGCTGTCGTTGAAGGAAGGGCCTGACTCAGTGCCTACGCCACTGAATCTCGGCAGAGTCTGTAACCATGGACACATTGCGACCCGAAGTTGGCTCTTAGAAGCTAGCAGCATTCTGGTTTCCATCCGAGGTATCATCTTCCGGAGCCGGTCGATCCAACACTGCACACAGGAGTGAATCTGCTGAGCAGCTTCCTTCTTCCTTTCGGACACCTGGCATTTGTGAGTTGGTCGCCGGATTGCCGTGCACACTTCCTTGCCCGGGTGGGCCGGTTTGCAACTAAGGACTGCGGGCTGGTTGGCTCCAAGGCAACCCATCGGCAGTCTGAGAAGCTGAGAACGGGCCTTGTCCGTAGAATGTAAACAGCTCTGATAAACTTGAGCTAGCATCTGAGCAATGCGGTGAATAGTGTAGTGATGTCGAGTGACAGAAAGTCACCGGGAACGAGCTGTATGCATCAAAGGAGGTACTGGCACTCTTTGCGGTGCCGATGCTCTGCGGACGTCCGTTTTAGACTTGGCCCGCGCGCCGAACACGGCAGCGGCAAGGGGCAAGGGTTTCCTCGCGTATAGTATACCTTCGAACAGTGCGCGGGTTTCTCAGTTTCAGCCACTTTGGTTGGCGCGAGGGTGTTCGAGATGATAGATGGGCTCAGCTCCACCACATGTCTGTACTGTAAGGGGCCCAGCCCAACTGCACGAAGTGATGTTGGCCTAGGCTCTAGGCTTTTTTCCGTGCTGAGCAGACCCATCTGACTGTGTGTTGGGATCCGGAGCTTTGACGGCTTTGGCCTCGAAGCGCATGTGGCGCAGCGCGCTCTACTTGCGGAACTGGCTGTCAGAAACCTGCTGTCCGAATGCGATAAGAGTCGCAAATCTTGTTATCGAATATTGGCATAGAAACCCAGATGCATTCCTCCAGCCACTGGTTGCTTCGATTCCTGCTCGGGTTAGGAGGGCCGCCCGAGCGCTTCCACATTTTCATGCCCGAGCTGTGTTTCAGTGGGGGGTGCATTGGCTCATTTTGCGGGATGATGCCGCTGTAGCGCAGCGTAGAGAACGGAGCGACATGTTGATCGCAGGTGGGAGAACGGGGCTTTGACATGACAATTGCATACAGTTGCGCAGGAAACAGGAGCCCTTTTTTTCGACCCCCTACGTCTTCTTTCAACTCCTTGGCAGCGCCCGCCCCGGGCCCCGGCCCACGCAGCCATTGTTGCCCCATGTCTTTTCTTCGACCCCCCACATCGTCCAGCGAGGCAGAATCTTCCCAGAAGCTTTTTTTCCACCACTAAACCTCTCTTCACCGACCACCCTCCCCCCCCTTCCCGTGCACCCCTCCCGTCCGCCCCTCCCATCGCATGAAGACCATCTCAATCTCATGTCCCTGAGACGACGTTTGGTTCGTGAGGCTGTCGCACGTTTTGAGTCGAGTGTGCGTGTACTAGAGAAATAGTTACGAGTTACGAGTTCCTAATTTGCCCATCTCTTCACGGTTGGTGCTGGCAGGCCCCGATGTTGTTCGTTGGACTTCCTGATTTTGTTCGCTGGATCTTCGTTCTACCAAAAATCAAGGAGCACGGGGCTTCCATCTTTTTTCGGAGCGCTATTATATTTCTTAACCCTGCAAGACCTGGGTTTTGCTTAGCTTCGGCAAAGATTTTTTGAAATCTAGGTTTAGGATTGCTGTTCTGACGTCTAAGACAAATTTTAAGGACGCCTGCTATCGCGAACAGCAGAGGTGGGTTTCGAAAAATCCTGCATTAGCGTAGGTTTTTACAGGATGTGCAAAATCAGGTTTTCCAGATTCCATAGGCTATTCAAAATTTCAAGCATCACGATCGTTTTTGATGGCTTCACGCAGTCAACTGACTTTCTGGCTTTGGCTTTGCGGGTCAATACCTCGAAAAAATCCTGCATTTGCCTAGGTGTTCACAGGCGGCCCGACCCCTAGCATATTTTTTCAACCCCTTAACCCATCTATCTGACCCCGGTGCACTCCGTACTGTGCTTGACCGGTTTTCCAAACGGGCCTACTCGCTTCTCTAACCCTTTCATCCTACGATTTCCATCAAGGGTCCCCACCTTTGACCCGAACAGCTTCTTCTGACCCCCAAAGCATACTGTTCTCACCCCGTGCTAGCTGGTGTAGTCGACCCCGTGGAAGGAGCCATGCCAGCCGTCAAACCCCCAAACCTTTAGACCCTCCCGAACGCTTTGCAACGCCAAACTCCTCCGAAACACTTAGCCCCAAGCCTCATGCAGGCCTAACCCGGGGAAGGCCAGGCGTTGTGCTTTGCGTGATTCAAGCACCGGAAAGAAGTAAGACCGTTTTGTAATGTTTTGGGGCACAGGGTCTTTTTTCGCCTGCTCCAACGGCTCTCGCCACAGGCGGGGCGCATCCGAAAAACAAACTGCTTTAGATCCGGAGCCGCCGCCTTGGGGCGCTGCGTGCTACCCCGATCGCCGCTTGGCGAAGCGTGCCGCGGAAGCTAGCCGAAGCCCCAAACTTGTGAAAGTTCTTCACGATACCACAGTGCCTCTGCAGCAGCTGGTTTCCAGATTTTTCTGTGCGCAGTTTCGTGGAGAAATTGGATGAATACGACACCAAATTCTGGTGAAGACTGCCGTCATCACTGCACTCATTGCACCAAGCAAAGCATAGCACCGCTTTTGAAAATTATTGCATTCATACGAAGCTGATGGCAGCTTCACACCTCGGCGTGGCCAAACGGACAGCGAGCGCGCTGGGCATCTGAGACTTAATTTGGGCCTGCAGTGGCAGAGCGTTTGTTGTACAAAAAGAAGTAGTTCAAGCACACTTATGACTTAGATTTCTCATTGCTTGCAGAGTGAGTCTTGCCAAGGACGTTGGTTATCTCCTCACAGGAAGCCTCCAAAGCTGTTTTGGCGCCTCGACTGGTGTTCCATTCGTACCAATTCCTGAAGTCGCTGATGATCCGTTGATCGTCCGATGATGTCCTCACAGGTGCCGGCCAGGGTGCGCACGCAGTGCTGGCTCCGTGAGAGATGAGAAGGACGAGGTGTGCATGTAAAGCAGGAAGATATCACCGGATTCTACTTGCCTTGTGTTAGCACGCTACAGTAGGGTCTTGGAGGCCTCCACATCAGATGCGACGCCGTATCGTGGAAGATGCTCTGTTGAGGGGGTGATACTCCCTATTGCGGACACGGAGGACAGGCTTGAACCAGTAGCAGCAGCATGCGTACTTGACATCAAAGCTGGCCGACAAAGGCACCTGAGGAGGACCAGGCTTCCAGTGCCTCAGCTTCTCTGGTTCAAACCCGTTAGGATCTTGCGGCAAGCGTGGGTGTCGTGATGGCCAAGCAGGGAGGGTTCCAGCTGAGGCATAGACTCGCGCCTGAGCAATCGATTGCAGCTAAAAGCCAGCAGCCCCTCAGCTGATGTACGACCGGCATACTGCTCGTACTGTGGGGATTATGACTACGTTCAGAATTGTCACATTCCTGTTCCTGATGCTGCCAGAGTGGCTGATGTCACGCATAATGTCACATTAACATAGCTTATCATACCCTGACACTATGATGATGGTCATGAGATTGCTGATGCCGATGCTGATGGTGGCGCTGGTTGTCGAAGTGGTGGTAGTGGTGGTAGTGTATTGGCTACGGGCTCAGTATTTATGGTGGCAAGTACCATGCAAGAGCGGTAGTATTGCCACTGCCACTGCATGAATGTACTGTTGACGGCGCGAGCCGCTGTGACCATACTGCTTCGTATCGCAGAGAGTTATACACTTGAAAACGGTGCCAGGCTCCACGATAGGCCATCACATATATCTTCTAGCTGATCGCCATATTCAAACATATACATAGATGTTCATCGCTGACCGCTGGGGCTGAACTTTGGAGCCGTGAGTCTGAGTCTGGACGCTCACAGGTCAGCAGTTGGGCTCGACAGAAGGCCCTGGCATGCATCTTGATGCTCATTCAACAGTCAACATCTATCACTATGGTTGTGCATGAGCCGAGGGTCAACAACAAGCCAGCCGAGCTGTGCTAGTGGACACCTAGGTATGCTGAAGTTCCATCCGATCGGGTGGAAGACAAGGCCAAGCTGCAACGCTGCCGCACGAAGATGGAGGGCCTTTTGCGTAACTGTCATGCTCCAATCTGCGGCTGCAGGTATCACGTGCATGAGAGCCAGGACCACCTGGATGCGTTTCAAAACGTTTTCCGCCGACTACGGCGTACAGGGCGAGATGAAACCGACAAGGATGTCTCCGACTCCATGTTGAAGGCTCGGGAAGGCCTAGGGCCCTAGGTCGCGGACCGCACCTGCAGCTCTCGAGCCAGGCCATGGAGTATGCGAGAAAGAAGAAGGAGGGTGGATGAGCCTTGCCTCGGAAGAGTCTGCTCCGTGAGTGAGGAACAAAAAGCGGGCTGCACAAGTTATAATCAGCGCAAGCTGCTGAGTTTGTTTGGCCAGCCCTCAATCCCGGTCCAGCTGATAGCCTTCAACCGGCTAGCCATGGGCTCATGGATGCAGGATTGTTTGTTGTCTGAGCCTTGTCACAAGTTGTTGTGCAGCAGAGTCCAAGATTGATCGACAAGTACGAGTCTGGATCTTCCTTAGCCTTGTGTTCGCTTATTGCCACCTGCAATGAAAGTGCAATCTCTACTCGCGAGCAGCTACAAATAGGTGTGGTGAAGGGCTGGGTTAAGCTGGTCTCCTGCATGATTGACGGATCGACCCGGGATGCAAGCGTCGCAGCCATCGCCAAAGTGCGGGCTCATGCACCATGCCGATGCGGAGCAACTTCTTGGAGTTGTGCACCTGGCGCGAAGGCGGCTCCCCTCGTCTCTTCTGCTTCCGTTACCTGGTACCTGGTAAGGGCAGCAGTCCTGGCATCGTCGGACGCCGCAAGCGACGACTTTAAACTGTAAGTCGACAGCCTTTTCAGACCACTTGCGATAAATGACAGTCCCGTACGTGCTGTGCTTCCGAGTTCAGGCCTTTTCCACCCCCTGCTGTTTGTGTACTCGGGTCCGCGTGCACTGATGCCACAGAAATGCATCGGGAACCCCCCTTGCAGAAGGTGGTCCAGCCGGGGAGCTGGCATTCTCGTCCCTCACGCCCGCCGAGACAGTTCAACGCCCCTGGCTTGGAAATGTTCGTAAGTTCTGCCCGGGCCGTGTTTCGATCAGTGGCTCTTCATGTGAATCTGAACGCAGGACAAGACAAGAAGCTTCGATGGACTCCTCATATGGCTATGATGCGCAAGATCATGGCTGGGCAGGGCAGCGTCCTGGGTCAGCCCTTGTCGGAGTCTTACTGATGATACTGGTGTGGATGAATGCATGCCGGGAAGTGCATGCCTGCCTTCGTGAGGTCAAGGCTTCTCACGGAGCGAGCCCGCTGCACCGAATCCGAGATTGCAACCGGCAAGGCACCATCCCGGCAGTTCAGCGGGGCAAGTATGCATGGCACCCATGCAAAGTGCTGGTCTCAGGTCCAGAAGCTTCACAGGGAGATTAGCCGCTACAGGCGTCCGAGCGTTGTGAAGAGAACTTTTTCACCTTTGGCCGGGCTGCTTGCCTTAATTGCTGGTCAAGATTTCGTCGAAAAGTCCGAGCTCTAATGCTGCACGACGCCGCTACGTACCACTACAAGTCGACGATGTCAGCTTACGGCCTCTGTCACTGTAGCCTTGCGATGCCGTGCACAACGGTCGACGGCTCATGCCGCTGACGCAAGACAGACCCAAAAATTATATCTGCTACTACTGAATATCATTTGCTCGTTCGAAGAACACCTGAGGAAGTCCTTGGCCGGGCTAAGAGGCCAGAAGAGCGATTCTGAAGGCTCGGTTCTGTTGCGGCTTTTTTGTGGCCTCTGAGTTTCGACTCTTCGAGGCCTTGACCTATGGGGCGCGCTCGAAGACGGGCCGCAGGGATCGCCGACTCCGACGAGTCCTCAAGCTGCCTTGCAGAAGGGCACGTCGACTCTGGACCTTCGGGAGCTTGAAGACGCCGCCGAAGGCGAATTGGGAGGAGCTGCAGTCTGCACAGCTTTTGGTTTGTGACGCGATGCCCCAAGTCTGGCAGCTTGTTGGAGGAGATGGCCAGCCGTCGAGCAGCGAGAGCTCGGAAGATGCTCGTCCACATGTTGACCCACATCATGCAGTGCATGTCACGATCTGCCGCGGCGCACCTGTAGCATGCTTTGCAGAAGAAAATGCTATCCGCACCCTCAATGTCAATCGAAGTTTCGGCCATCGGGAAAAGCGAGCCCAAGCAGTTACACAAATACCGGCGCAGATTTTCCTTAGCGTGGCTGCGAGAAACCTGGTTTGGGGTGGCATGAGCAAATAGACGCTGAGATGTAAGAAGACTGCTACCTGCTGGGCACCTGCCTCGTAGAGTCAGAGCATGGGCATATGTGGGCATGAATCGGTACCACAACAGATCGTGAGATGTTCGGCAGTTCTGCACTGCTGAGGAAGAAGCGGCCGAAACGACTCAGACGATGCTGTCGATTCCACCGGTGCTCTCCAGGTGTGGAAGCCGCGAAGAGAACAACAGCACCTGCGAAAAAAACAGCTTTTCGCCATGTCTCGGACCCGTCTACGTAGAGGCCTCCCAACCTCCCCAGAGTTGCAGGTGTACGCAGGCGCTATGTCAAAGGCAACGCCCGAAAGCCTGACATGCTGTAAGTAGGCATCTGGCGTATCTCTTTCTGATTTTCTGTCAACCTCAGGCAACTGCTCCGGTCAATCGCCTCGCAATTCGCCGCGTCCCAGCTTGCTGCGTCGCCTTGCATCGGATGACGGCTCCTGGCATGCATAAGGCCTATAAGGCAATGCTTCGTTTGAACGGTTCGTCTGCACGGAATTATTCAGCTGAGGTGAGATGGCAAGCCAGGCACCGCGCAACATCCGTGCTACGCTGAAAGACAAAATGTGGCTTCGCTCATACAGCTGCGAATTCTGTGCTGCCTGACAACTGGCTGCACCCATGCGCAAACGCAGATCCAACTTGTGCACCGAGGCAGAACAACGGAAATCAGGACTGGTCCTGCAAAGAAGAGTAAACTGGTTGTTCAGAAAGACGTGGCAGACTGCCACGGAGGGCGAAAGCCTCTTGAGCACTGCCAGAATTGAGCTGTGGGTCAAGACAACACAGGAGCAAGGAAGCATGCGAGAAAGACCTGTTTAGAAGCAGAGAGAGCATCTCAGAGAGGGGTATCGGAAAGCTTCACGTGCAACAGGAGCCACTAAAATCACTCGCATATGGTCGTTGATTCGAGCCCGAGATTCGCCGTACCACGGGCTTTGACGGATGGTTCATTGACGGCGAGCACATCGAAATTTGAAAGGACTGACTCAGGACGTGGACACTCTGGTGAGCGCTGAACCCGTCGCAAGCAGGCGAGAGGGAGAAAGAGGCACTGCATGCAGAGAAACCTTTCGCAGCGCATACAAAGCACGCAGAGAGATTGAATCCGCACGACTACAGAGCCACAGGCCCGTCAGGGAATTGGCCGCATGCCATTTCACATCATGGATATTGATTCAGCATCTTGCACCTTGCACGACATGCGACGATGGAAGACAACATACGACACGTAGCTGCAGTGCGGAACTTGTCGTTTCAGTGAGTCCTCGAGGCCCTCCGCGCGAGGTTCAAGCCAAACCCTCGTCGACAGGGCTTCCCGTTGATATGGATCAAGCCGTCACGCCGCCTAACGGACCTAACAGACCTCTCAAGACCTCGGACTCGACTTGGTGATGATCGCCCTTATACCCAAAGCCACTGCTTTTCGATGCACGATACCAGAGGCCTTTGAATGCAGAGCAGGTATGCGCGCAGGCCCACAGGTAGTGGTCGTGTACTGCTTATAGCTCAAGTCCGACAATGAACTAGCAAAATGATCAAATTAACAATCCCCTGGTCCTGTTCGAGGTCGACGGAAGCGCATGTCTCAGTTGCAGCAAGCCAGCAGCTCCCGCCAGGAAATGCGCGAATCAATCCATGGTTTGGGAAGTGCCTGAGCATGAGCAAGGGGCAAAGATAGGAGAAGAGCACGACGGATCAGATAATGCTGTTGGAAGCCAGCAAATTTGAAAGTGCAGTTGGAATTGAGAGAGGCTTCTGTGGGACAAGTGCAGAGTGCCCGCGTTACTGAGTTCAGCTAGTTCTGACAGTGCCTTCAACAGGTTCTGCAACAAGTTGTAGCGCAAAGTCATTTCTTAGAAGCCTAATTAATAGCTAGATAGTTTAGAGCAGAAGGTGTGGCATCCGCTTTCTCTCAGGAGAGGCGACGCTGTCAGTATTATCAGAAGATGGAAAGACACCGAAAGGAGTCGGATAGTCATGCTTTCATTGTGAGGCTGTCACGGTCTGATTGCATAAGACATGTAGGAGCCGATCAAGACGATCATCGAGCATCATATCGATTTGGTACGCAGCCCAGAGTAGAGCACGCTTGGAAGGCTGCAACGGCATCGCAAGAAACCATCGAAGTCATGTCAGGGTTTTCAGTGCAGGGCCGGACTGGACTAGGGCCTAGGGCTGGGCACTGCAAGCGTTGCTGACAAAGGTCGGAAGACGACCTTCACGATCAACAAGGCGGCAAAGAAAGGTCGGGCGTCGGGTCTTGTGCGTTGTTTACAGCATCTTGATAGAAGCTCGGCTGTCAAGGTTCCCGAGCGAAGATTCGAGCCAGTCAAGCAGATGGAAAAGGAGGTGGGGAACCAAAGAAGGCCCGAGAGAAAGGACCTCTGCCATTTCGAGTCATCAGCTCCTCAACGGCATATTTTCACCACGAGATGGTTGACGTAGCTTACTGTCCCGTCTCCGGGACGCTGAGCTCCGTTTGATAACGGGACCGTTCCAAACCGTAATTAAATGCATTTAGCAGTTTCGTAAGCAGCATGATGCTAGGCCCTGTGGGACCGGAAAGAATGAAATAGGTAATATAGAACACCTTAATTTGTGAGGCTGGAGCTCGCAAAAGCGGAGCTATCGCTGTGCCGCACAAAACTTGGAGCCTCCATCCGACCAGGCCAGGAACTTCAGCGCGCTGTGCGATACGGATAACTTTCAGAATATTAGAGGAATATCACCCGCACGTTTCGATTTTCCCATCACCACTTTCACCGAGACAAGTTAGAACCTGACCCAAGTCCGCAATGGATGTGGGGGAGGTTGGATAGATGCTAGGGCCCGCTTGCGCTGCAGGTAGTAGAGGGCTTGGCGTTGACATTGCAAATTTCCTTGTCCATGAGGCGAGCCGAGTCAATCTAACCAAGACAAAATATTTATTGGTACTCGTCCAAGAATTGGGGGGAAATTGGTCCTGACTCTCAGAGGCATCGATTTCACGGCAACTCGCCGAGCTGGAGTCTGGCGCAAGCATGGCGAACCAATGGGAGACGGATGCTGCACCGGAGCATTTCCTTTTCCTTGATTTTGGCATGGAGGCTGCTGCTTGTCTTTGAGAAGTCGTGGCAAGCAAGCCAAGCCGTCTCAGCTGCGCTCCAGTGCCGAAGACTTCTTGTTACCGAACCCTGCCTTGGCACAAGGAGATCACCAGGGTCAAACTGCGCTGCACCGGGACGCTCTACGATCCCAAGAGTGTTACTGTCATGCGCGCTGTCATCGGCGTCCTCGAAGTTGTCGAAGAGCATAAGCGGCTGGCCGAAGAGGCCAGGTAGCATCCGTCCTGAGCACAACGACAGCAGGGAACGACTCACCAAGAGCAGGTGAACATGGTAAAGGCAAGACAAGCACGGTAGCTGCTGGCAGCTGCAGAGCTGCAGCCTCACATGGCAGAATTCCGTGATCGCTGTTGGAGCTACTTAGCCCAGAGAGCTACGGGTAGTCGTCAGGAGTCATATTGCAGTCGAAGGCAAATACAATCTGCATGGCAGGGTTCGTTCGGCACCATTGCTCGGAGTGGCGCAGCGTGCCTGTATCCGACCAGAAATATGAGGGCAATGTGGTTGCGGAGGGGTGCAGCGAAAGCCTCTCACCGATGGATGCATATGCGGTGGGTCCTTTGTGAGAGTACTTGTAGCCCGGGACTTGCCCCTCGTTGTAGTCTTGGAGTCTGGGTTTTCCCTGCAGTGCGACCTAGTCAGCGAAGCGGGTGGGACAAAACATGGATGCTGTAATGCATGAGAGGGGGTCATGGTAAGCATTCAAAGGCGGAGATCCTCGAAGGCATACACCTTCGGGGTAGAGTATGGGTGCTTGCGTGCACGCACCTTCTACATGCTTCGGGGTTGTCTGTTCATGGGTCGTGGAACTGCAGGAAGGCCACAGCCCAAAACGTCGTTGTTGAGGTCAGTTCCTGTCCAGCTGGGTAGGTTTGACGAATGACGGAGGTTCTACGTTGGTGTGATGCCTCCTGATATTCCAGCCTGCCATTACGTGCCCTGGAACCACATCTCGGATAAAGTCTAGATTTATCACAGGAAGTCGAGATGGTCAGTCTGTCGGCTGCCCGAGAGTGCGGAATGCTGTTGCCCATGAAATCCCAACAAAAGTATGCAGAAAGTCAAGGGATGTGAAGGGCCGTCGGTTCTGCGTCGGTTGCTGTGTATGCGAAAGGTGCGAGTCGTGGACGCTGGATGTTAGCACAAGGTAAGGGAATGAGGGTCCAGGGTTAGATGCCGCCTGCGAGGCACAAAGATCACCTGAAGCCAGTGCGGTGAACACACTCGCATTGATCACGAAGGGAACCTGGGCCGTGATCACAAGAGAAACCTGGCCGGACCGTTGGCATTTTCCATTTGAGTTTTGCTTTACATCGCCGTGAAGCTGTGCGGCTGCACGGCTTCGTGGCTGAGGCATCTTTGAAATCCGGTCCACAGGCTCGCGATCGGCATTCGCACACTCTGCGGTTCCCGCCCGTTCGCACGCGTTGCTGTGATGATCAAAGATTGGCCTTTGCAAGTATCAGGGGTCCCGCACTGCTGCAAATCATGTCCTAAGGTTTCTTGCGAATCACATTTCATGAGTCGCACTCGTCCTCCGGCACCTCTCCTGCAGTTGCACGCTTTGCAAGGCGTTAGAGGTAAGATCACTGCTTACTAGTCACAAGCAGACAGTCCGCCATGCTCGAGGCAATATGCGCCTGCTGCAGCCGTTGGTTGTTTACGGCAAGCTGCTGCGTCCTCCAGTTCCAGCTCGTGCCTTGGCTAGAGTTGTCTGAATCATAAGGCCGTGGAGTTGTCGTCAGATGGGTCTTTCAGTGCTGTCTCTTCCATCCACTCCACAAAGATCATCAACTTGTCTCGGTTTCGGTGTTGTGTCGGGGCATCAGTACTGTTCATTGACGATCAGTGTTACAGAAAGGGCCACCGTGGCCTCCAGCATGCGTTATCCGCATCTTCATCGTCACCAGAAGCACCAGCAGCAGCATCATCATCATCATCCACGTGCGTCGTAGGCTCGTCCTAGCCAGGCGGGAGGCAAAATCCACGTGCGGTCGCCGTTACGGCTTTGACTCGCACACGAGCGCACGTCACGTGAGGAGCGATCCGTTCGTCACATCTGTTTGTTGATGCACAGCTCGTAGGGTCATGTACTGGGTCACGGCACGGCGAGCCTGAGGCAAGCTGTCCACCACGATTATGTTCCATGAGCGCTGGGTCGATGAAATGG
The DNA here is from genome assembly GCA_905231915.1 of Symbiodinium necroappetens. Classification (NCBI taxonomy): domain Eukaryota; class Dinophyceae; order Suessiales; family Symbiodiniaceae; genus Symbiodinium; species Symbiodinium necroappetens. Next base: position 12,379 of record CAJNJA010005134.1, read on the forward strand.
AGCGTTCAACGCGAAAGCTGGCACGGAAGTACCGGATACCTATTGACTACACGGAAACGGCCGCAAAGCAGCATTTGTCGGTGCTCAGACACGAAGGCTGCAAACATGCAGCCTCAGCGCTGTCAGTAGATTGCCACACTAACTAGCACAGAGTGTTGAATGCATTTAACTTGTTGTGAAGCATCTAGGTGGCCGTATATGGACAAGGCAACAGATTATGGTAGGTGACAGGACGGCTCGACGTTTCAAGCTAAGGTGCTGAAAGAGTCGCACGGCTGCAGCCTGGTTTCTGCTTCATGGGCCACGGGCATCCGAAGTGTGCTTTGCAAGATGCCGTCGGCAGGTTCAAGCGGTACGACACGGAAAATCGTGGTTTCCTGAACTTCACCGATTTCAAGTGCGTGGTCCGCGCACTGACCTACCGCCATCTGGGCCAAAAGCAAGACGTGCAGCCCCGCTGAATGTTTCAAATGCTGTAGACCCATTAGACCTGAAGCATGCAAGTCAGGATGCTTCAAGACAGCCACCTTCGAGCACTCTGGAACATCGTGGACAAAGATGGCGAGATACTTAAAGCCTCCCAAACTTCTCTTAGCTACACCACGGCCCCAGAGATACTCGGAGGTAGCGGCTGTGTGGACTTCGAAGAGTTCCTGCAGTGGTTCTACTCCCACTTCCAGAAGGAAAAGCCTCCAGCAAGAAGCCTCCACTGCTTTGCGCTCAGTGTGACTGACATAGCATACATAGCCTTCTACTATATGGACGAACTAATTTGTATCCAGGTGTTGTCCAGGAGCTTAATCAAGGCTGCATGGGATTATTGGTGTCTGGTCGTGACTATCTCAAGTTATAATGTTACATGTGTCTGGCCATTTACCCTCCCTTGTACATCCGACGCCGGTTGCTTGTCGTGAAAGCGACATCTCCTTTCCATGCAAACAAGGCGGAAACGAGCCATTTGTCTGTAAATGTGCAGAGGCCAAACCGATGCCACGACTCAGATGTGGAATTTCCCCAAGCAGTGTGGTACAAACTTCTGCGCTCTTACATTAAGCGTAAAGAAAATTGGATAGTGTTACTGCATGTGTCGCGGCGCTCATGTCCCATTATTGACACAACGGCAAGCGCGGAATACAAATTGCAAGGCATTGGCCTCATTGTGGCCTGGAAACGGCTGAATCCCGCCAGCACGTCGGGATACGTCGGGGGAAGCAATGGAAGCATTTTGGCCGTAGTGCATGGAAAAAGCTTCAAGCCTCCCGACAACGTTATTCCGTGGTAGATGCGACGCTCAAAACCCATCAGACAAGGCGGGGAAGCATTGTGATAATGGTGCCCCTATAACTAGAACTAGAACCCTGAACCCTGCCAGTACATGGAGGAAAGGCTGTTGGTAAGGGGGGGTCCTGGTGGCATCCTGGCGTCTGCTGGTGGTCTCCTCCTGGTCTGCGAAGAAGGGGCAGTGAAGTCGTGGTTTGGAGGGGTTGCTGAGGGGCGGTTCGGCACGCCACGCCCGAAAGCGAACCCGGACTTGAACTTGAGAGGAGGGGACGGGCCTTGGCTGTTTCGCTCAGGATTAGGAAGCAGATCCCATCAGGAAGCGTAGCAAATCAAACGATCCAGCTACGGCAGAAGAGTAACTCAAGCAAAAATCTCATGGTCCATGGAAAACCAGAAGCTAGACTGCAACGCCTCCATTGACGACGAGTGTCAGTCATAAAGCTTTGGAGAAAGGACTTCAGCACGCTGTGAGGACAACAGTTGCCATAGGAACACTTCTGCTGCATCTTGCCACAGCATGCAATTGTTTGCAGGTGGCTGCGATTCCCGCCTTTAGGACAGGTAGCCCCATTTGGGTTAGCTTTTTGCATGAGACATTCCCTATCAAATTAACTGTTTCATACTCCTACTGTCTTGCCTCAGCAGCCTTTGCCTTGCTAGCTGTTGCTTCCACGTTGCACAGTACGTTGCACTAACCCATGCTTTCCACATTGGGACGACGATTAAACTCCTTGTGAAGCGAGGGGTTTATGAATGAGTAGTCTTCAACCCGGAGAAATGCTGGTAGATGAGGTGGCGATGCAGTTCTTCAGTTTACAAGCCTGCTTGGACTGACCACAGGTGACAGAATGGTGGATTCGGTGACGGAGCACTTCTATGCATCCATGGGTGTGAACAGACTTCGGTGCTACGTGACTTCCCTCGAACCCGGCTGATGCCTCAGCCATTATATGACGCACATATACACAAGAGGAATGTATCATGCGCATCACGTTGCTGGCTGCATCCTGCTTGGCATGCACAGCCGGAGAGCTAAGAACCCGGACACGAGGACGATCAAGCGGACAAGGATGGGGGTGTCTGAAGGGATCCGGGGGTGGATGCGACATGATGACACATGGGGTGGCCTGGGTGAAACTGATTCAATCGTGGAGTCGATGCATTGGGACGGGACTGGATTCACTGGGTCCTGCCGTCTGAGAAACCCGCCCCAAAGATTCTGTCAAGGAGGATCGACGTGCCGATCAGGCTCGTGCGTGTAGGTTTGTTTCTCGCGAGTGGGGGCGCTTTGGGTGATTTTTGTTCAGGAGCACCGCAGTGAGTTTGGTTTCAAGGTGTTGATTTCTCAGATGCTCTTTCTCCAGTGTGGCTCACGCTGCTCCAGTTTCATGCAGCTTGGAAATGGAAACTGCAGAATGAACATTGAGACATTCGAATCGATTCGGTTGGACATGGCTTCTGTGCAGGCCGCACAATCCGCCGTGAAGAAAGCTTGGCATCTTGTCCCCAAAGCCTACCGTTTGATGATGACGGTAGTGTTGTGAAAGCGTGCAGTCAACTTCTGTTCCATGAGCAGCAATCGCCATGCTCATTTCGTCGAGGCTTCGGAATACCTTGGCCGCTGCATCAGGCTTCTTGGGCCGCGTTATCAGTCGCACCGAGGCGAAGGCGTCAAGCCAAGCAAAGCCACGAACCAGGCCACACTTCGCCATGAGGGCCAATTCTAAATCTTGAGAGCAGGAGATGCCCGAGGATCCTGTAGCTGGAATGATAGGGCCGGTCGAGTCTTGTGAGCGGAATCTCCCGAGATCGCCAGTGCCTTGTGTTGCTTGGCCGAGGACATTGAAGAATTTACGTTTGAACCTACAAGGCCATGCCTGGTGAGATCCTCCAGAGATAGACTGTGCGGTGCCACTAAGTGGCAAGAACATCTTGCTACAGATCTTCAGACAGCCCAAGGCTCCCTGACTTAGTGGCAGATGTGGAAAAGTGCGAATTCTGATCTGGAGAGGGTAATTGATTCCCTTGGCGGGTAGGGTTGAGCCATCAAACGAGTTGTGCAGTGCAGCGCATGGGTCACAGCAGAATCAGAAGATAAAGTGCATCATCCGCACCACCACCAGAAGCAAATCTCCATTCCCTCGAAGAGGGAGCCAATGCAGACTCCTGGTCGTACCAAAGGCGGGCTCCAAGGTTTGAGCATGGTTGAACATGATAGGCATTGACTTTACAGCCCTCCGTGCTACGCAGCCATGACCGTCGCTGATTCCCCCGTGCAGTGCGACGTTCTGGTGTCCGAGCATGGACATTTGAGAGCGATTTTCTTGTGATATTGCGGATGCCGAAGCAGCCGCCCGCCGAGCAAAGTGAATCTGACTAAGGTGGGCAGCATCTCAGCCAGCCGGCCAACAGCTTTTTGCTCGCCGGATGACACCCTGGATTCGGCCAGCAATCTTTTGCAGTCGACTGGACGCACGGCCGCGATCATAGAAAACGGAGAGAAGACAGTGCTCGGGGTACTGACAGAGAACGACATGTTGTGCCTTGGCGATTATCAACAACATGTCGTTTGTCAAAGCTGTTGCCGGAGTGCTCGCTCCAATTGCATTCCCGAGAAGAGGCTGGCATTTGTGGAAGGGACAGCCTCCAGCTGCACGGTCGGCCAATGGCTTCATGGTGGCGAGGACATTGTCTTCAGTGTGTTAAACAAGTTGAGTCAGCGTTTCTAAGGCGACGGTGTTGCGTGTCTTTGAAGCCGAGCAGGCGCGATTGCCCAACTTCCTGGTTCCCCCACTATCCCTTCAGCCGGATGTGCCACTCATGGAAGCTGCAGCACGCATGGCTGTGATGACGAATGGCGCCCTGGGCGGCATCAAGTCTGTGCAAGGCAGCCTGCCACCAGCATCTGTGACCTGCTTCAAGGCGACTTTGCTTGTCATCATCTGCTGGTAGATCCGGGGGACACCGATCGAAATGTGGCCTTGCTCTCTGCGCTGGACATTGCCCGTGGCCTCCTCGTAGCAGCTTCTGCGCACGTTGGCGACCAGGCCCACGTTGCTTTCCAGTCCACTTTCCGAGAGCCAGCTGGAAATGAGTGACCAGAAGTAGAAGGCAAACCAGTTCAGAATCAGGAGCTTCTCAACTTGAGAGTGCATTAGTGCGGAGGTGCCAAGTGAAAGTCGTCAATACTTTTCATTTTCGGTGCCGCTGACTTCTCGAGGCGCTGGAGGTGGCAAGATTGGCAGTGACACATGCCATGAAGCCCCGATCGCAAGTTCCCAGTTGCCTCTCGGTTGAGCCCAGACGTTGCATCTTCCGAAGCCCGGATGTTTGCGGGTCGTGGTTAGTCTTCGAAACACACCCTGTACGCAAGAGTGTCACGGTTGAGCAACACAAAGCCCGTGGTCTTGGGTTGATTTTTCTGTGGATCGCATATCCAGGGTCTCCGGTGCAGAAGTCATGAAGGTGCGGCAGGTTGCCAGAAGTCGCTCCCCCACGGCAGCCAAAACATGGCTGACTGCAGCTGTATTCACGCTGAATTTGAAGGCCTAGATGTCGCCTCCTGTTTGCAGGTACTCTCGCAGATAGCCTCGGGGATGCGCTTGACCTTTTGCACAGCTCGAACCAGAATTGTGTCCTTGCGATTCCTACATCGACCGAAGATGAGGGACAGCAAGAGGAAGAAGGCGGCGACCTCGGATTCTTCAGGAGGAATGCAGTTCGAGCTTTATTGGATAGCGCCGACTCTGCCCAAGAATGCGTCCTTTGGGTCTCAGGTGATCAAGTCATGGAGCACGCCATAGTGGGTGGTGCCATAACACCAGGTGACGCTTTGCGGGCCATCTCGGAGCGGGTCAACTGCAGAAGCTTAAGCTTGGGGAAATGGCTGCATAAGCACCTTGCCTCGCAACAACAGCGGGGGTATGCTTCTCGGGCCAACTTTGGCGTGTCTTTCAAGACGGAAGATGGCGCACAAGGTCAGGCATCAGCCCCGAACATCGCTTCATTTCCTCAGAGAGTTCTTTGGCAGATGCTGCCGTGGGAACCTCAGTCTTTAAGTGCGTGCAGAGTGTTGGAAGATGTGTACAATCACAGACAGGCGCCTGCACGGAGTGATATGTACACCTAGTGCACATACCGACACAATACACTCATGAGCATACAACCATCCTATACATACACATGCGCATACGAAGCTGCATATTATATTATATTATACTAAAATATATTATATTATAGTATATTATATAATATTATACTATAATATATTATATCACACTATACTATATCATATCATGTTATATTATGTTATAT
>CAJNJA010005135.1:0-17973 GCA_905231915.1 Symbiodinium necroappetens
CATACATACATACATACATAGAGACGAGGATATTGTTTATAATATAATGTAGTATCATAGAAAATAGAATATTATCATAGTTTAATACAATAGACGGGATTATACACATATTTGCATAGATGTATATAAGAGGATTTCTTGTCGTGTTTCTCGGATCTTCGCCTGGCTGTGGCGAGTTGTGAGCGCTGAGAGACCTGAACCCAAAACCCTGAATCCTAAACCTTACCAGCACCCCCCAAGTACCCTGACCCTTTAATAGAGCCCTTGTGGTCCTTAACAGTAGGTATTCAGGGTAGAATAGGAATAGAGGGTAGTTGGGGGGTGCTGGTAAACCCTAAACCCTGAAAATCTCAGCCGTCTCGGTGCGGCCCCCGCAAAGGCGATCCGCCGCACGCTGCTCCAGGACTCCGAGGCATCTTATACTTCTTGGCGGGTTTAGGGCTTAAGGTTTATGGGTTTAGGCTTTAGGGCGAATGCTCGACTCTATGCTGTACTATTAATAAAACTACTATAATGGAACTATTCATTATCAAGATGTTTATAATTAAAAAGCTACTATAATGAACTAGGCATTAATATGATGTGCTCAGAGGGAGTCGTCTTATGTTGGCTTACAAGGCCATGAGGAGGCAATTTGACAGCGCGGCGCGTTCAAGGCCGAAGCAAGAGGAATCCGTCCGATTGCAAGGAGAGCCGGTTCGCCCTAAACCCTAAACCCTAAACCCCGTTGCCTAAAGGTTTACTCACTCTGTGCTTTGCACGCACAGCCTTCAAGTGAGCCTGAAGTCGAAGCCACAAGCCAGGGTTCTAAAAGGATAGGGTTTCGGGTTTAGGGCTTAGGGGTTTAGGGTTTACGGCCTGCCATGACCCAATGAGAAGCTTGGCTCAAGAGCTGTGTGGAAAGAAGGGGCCGGGCTGTCCCGGCTCCAACTATCACTGCGTGGCAGCTCTCCCCCATCGGAGAGCTGGATCTCCGTTGCTCAACCTGAGCAGCCTGGACTTTGAAGAGGCTGGACTCGTGGATCTGAGGAAACCCCTCGCCGGAGAGCAGCTGGAGGGAGCAGAAGATGAGCCCGGGGAGGAGCCGAAACGTCTGCGAAAGACGTGGACCCGGGACGATCCCAAGGCTGCCCTTTGCAGTCAAACTATGAAGCAGCTTATGCGAAGAAGCCCGAGGTCAAGTGTCCTAGGTAGCATTAGGGAGGCCCCTTAAAGGGGGACCCTTCAGAACCCTACTTGTGGCTCTCTTAAAAGGGACCTTATTGAGAGGGTTTATATCCCCAAGGGTCTCCCTAATCCTAACTCCCAAAGTGGCAAAGAAGCGACTTCGAGGAGGACGGTTTCTTTGCAGAGCCAGAGTCCGAGTAGAAGAAGGCTTTCCATGGACCCAGAGAGCCCAATACCCCTTGATTAAAGAATCTAAATTGAACCATATTATTAAGGCCCCTATAATTTAAGATATATTCCCTAATTAAGGGGTCCTGGGTTCTCTGAGGATATGGTCTTCGCGCCGCTCCCGGTACCCCGAGCGAATAATATAGGGGCCTAAATAATTACCCATACTATTTTAGGGTAATTTCCTTATTATGATTACAAATTATATAGCAGAGTATGCCCCAAAACCCTATTCTAATTATTAAGGCCCCTATCGTAGGGATCACAAGAGCGGAAAGCTGCCAGGAAGCTGACCGGATCCGTTTCCCGCCGCGACAGGACGCGACCAGCCGCGACGTTGCGGCCAGCACTCCGGATAAGTCAAGAAGCAGCACCTACCCGTAGGCTCCAAGGTAGTTCCTTTTTGGGATTACCTTATAGGATCCTGAATATGAACGCCAAAAAGGAACTACTATGGAGCCTATGGGTAGTTTGGGCGCCGGGGTTTCCACGGTGCAGCCTTCTCTGACGGCTTTAGCGTTTGGGACGGACGGTCTCAGAGAAGAGGGCATGGTCCATCCGGTATCGCCTGGGTGCACACCGCAAGGACGAGGGGTATGGATGATGGGGACCAAGCTGCGAGCAACCTGAGAGCAGAATTCTGGTCGCAACCTTGCTGTTCTCATCCTCCGGCCGGAGACGTTACCCATAGCCCCCTAGCTAGTTCCTTTCTGTGGTTTTTGTTGCCTCCTATGAGGTAATCCCAAAAAGGAACTACTTAGGGGCCTATGGTTAACGACTCCAGGGCTAGGCCGGCACAGGCGGAACAACAGAAGCCTTGCCCTACATTGTGCGAGTTGAGAATCGAAACCCGCCCCTCACTCCGGAGCGATCTGCGCTTGGAGGATCATGGGGTTATACATATATAGCTATGCTAATAATAATAATAATAGTAATAATAGTGTTAGTAATGATGATAATAATAATAATGAAAACAGAAGTTACCTTGTTTATAACCTTACTTGCATTACTTCGTCCCGTGATCCTTCAAGCAGGCACATCAAGCGGCACGGCTGGAGCTCTCGCTGCTGCGGCGTTTGCATCTTGGCTCTGTCCCGGCGGGAAGGGCCCCGGCAACGACTATAGAGGCTTGAATAAATACCAATAGTATTCCCACGGGGCTCCTTATTGTTAGAATGAGTTACCCAAATTATTCCTTAGGGTTCCTTGTTATATAATACCACGACTTAAGGAGAGCCTTCGTTTTCGAGCCGAGATTTGCTACCATTCAGTCATCCATGCTCCCGAGCAGCTCGTTTCAGCGACGCCAATGCTTCCGTCTAGGGAGAAGCGTAAATTTACGAACTTTCCCTGTGCTTTGTGTGATTCAGATCGCGCCCTGCTGTGGTAAGGAATGTTTCTACATCATCAGGTTGTGTGGGGGTTTCCGAAAATAGGGGACCCTAACCTAGTACCCCAAGTAGTAAGTAGGGTCCTTATCCTTATTATTATTATTAGTATTAGTATTATTATTATTATTAGGACCACAAAATAAAGTACACTTATTTTCGGAAACTCCAACGTCAATGAGAATTAGTGCCCGAGGCCTCACCATTTGCACATAGTCCGCTTCTTGGGCGGCGAGATTCTCGAAGGCTTTTGAACCATGGCACATTCTCTTGCTAGTTCACATTCGGAGACTGGCAGAGCGGCATGGCATTCGTTCTTCTGACTTTCTTGCTCGTCGCCTTGTGACTCACTTGCTGCAGCGGACCGTTCGATCGCAAGTCCGTGGGCGTTTCCCGGTTGATGCTCCGACAATCAAGCTTGCTTCGTCGCGACATTAGCACATCGATAATATGTGTCTTTCTGGATGCCTTTTTTATCTTGCACATGCCGCCAGGTGCAGCGGGCGTCGCTGCATGCAAGACGCAGGCCAGCAACGACCAAAGACGGTGCAGCGGCCTGCTTTGTGCTTGTTTCCTTCTCGGAACTGGCCATGCTGCTTACAACAGGCAGTGTCCCTGTTTGAACTTTGCGCGGAGGCTCAGACTGCTGATGAGAAACTTGCTTCTGCTCGAGTTAAGAGCAGATGTGTGTGCGACTGCATGCATCTGTGTCATGCAGTTCGCAGCTCCCATCGAACTCGGCAGCATCATGCTGAGGCACAGGTGGGACCTTGTTCTCAAGGTCTGCCACCTGGGAGGTGATACTGCCCGTGCGTGCTCAGGCTTGTAGGCTTTCCGCATGTTAGCTGCTTGAACAAGAGATCGGTTATCAAGGTTTCTGTCACACCTGAAACCTGGAGGCACACGCCGGCCTGCACACCAAAGTCTCGCATAAACACATAGTTCGATAGACCTGTGTAGCGGGGGAGCTGCAAAGCTGAGCTGGTACTTCGAAGATGAAGAGGCTTGGGCTTGATGTGTTGGGCGTGGCTTCGGTTGAGTGCATCTGTCTCGGGCAAAGTCCACGTAATGCTGGCGAGAGCCCTTCGCCATACATCCCCTACCGACAAAACATGCCCAAACACAGACATTGGACCCAGCCTGCTTCGACTAGAAAAACCTCAAGTCGCGGTTGCCAAAAAGCCATATAGAGTATGGTTTTGGGGAGCTAAAACCTTTCTTTTTGAGTACTCAGACCCTCTGGGTGTTGCCTTCAAGGCTGGACGATGTGGTGGACAAGGCCTATCAGCTGGCCAAAGGCCAGACTCTCCAAAGCTTTGGGGCAAAATCTAAGACATGTTCAGGTGGGTAGTTAACGTTATAGGATCCCTTTAAAGCCTATGATCTAGGGTTTAGGGTTTACGGTTATGATCTAGGGCATTTTCAGGTGGGTAGTCACCGTTCTTTGGAGCCTTGTAGAAGGTCTATCTACCTTATAGAAGCCTTCTAGAAGCCCTAAATACCCTAAACTCCCCACCTGTAGCTTCCTTTAACAAAAATATTTCGGCCTTCGAGCTCTCTCTGCGGGTCTCCACGATGTGGCGATGAAGCCAGGCAAGGGCTCCAGCGAGAAGTCCATCTGCTTGGGCCTCGGGCTTGAGAGCCACCTTCCGCTTGCCACGGTTTTGGGTTTAGGGTTTAGGGTTTGCCAGTAGCTGTCCCGTTTTTTTTGTACTCTGTGCCGGGGCCCGCCATGAAGCGCAGCCTGAAAGCCTGCGGAATGCCAGGCCCCTGCCTCTCAGAAGTGGAGGTTTTGGCTGTGCGGGGTGCCTAGCTGCTGCTGGGCCGCTGCATGACCTCTCCTCGAACTGAAAAATATTGAAAGCCGGTAGTGAATGTTGAATACGATGCCTTGCAGAATCCCTATGCAGATACGCAAGTACAATCATTTGGACTTGGTGGAAGGCGGGCAACACCTTGCTAAAGAAACGTGTTACCGCACATGATGCTGCTAGCGACCAAGTACCCAAAGGAAAGGCCTCAACAGATGATTGCAAATGCCATACCGGGCGCACTTTTGCGCACATCGGCACCGTTGAAGGGCCTCTGACTGAGTTTCGAAAATCCCTATGAGAACCTCGCCGTAAATTGGAACTAGGACTCCTTGAAGTAGACGTTTAGGCCCTTACTTGTATAACCGACAATCACATGTCTTGTATATCACTTCTTCAACTCCGCGTGGTTTACGACCATTCAGGCTTTGCAGTCCAGACTGTCATCCTTCCGGTAATCCCGACTCCAAAACCTTCTACATCCCTTCTGAAGCCAGACATGTCCTTGGTTTCGATGTCTCTGTTGTGATTGAGAGATTATAGGTGGGTCTTGGAGCTGCATGGCTCCATTGTGCTACAATGGGACAATGGGGACGTAACAACATGTAACAACCAGCCAATACAGTTCCAGACAGATCCCAGACGAGGTTGAGAGCCGCGTCTTCTGCACTGGCACACTTGCACGAGCACAGCTGCGGCCTCGTTGCGGGATGTGCCCACAGGAGTGACGCGCTGAAGTCCGGCAAATAGAGTCATCAGCAGTTCTCCCCATCATAGCCGTTTCTGGCACCGATGTTGATTTGCCGCGAAGCGCAGCTTTTGTGTGTGTGGTCACCGGCTTCTGAGGAATAATTCACTACGATGTCAAGAGCGAGAACTTGATGTTGGGACAGACCCTCAGAATCGACGGGAGCAGACCGGGAAGACTTCTTCTTGTGGGATGCTGGGGGCCTAATTAGAGAGAGGCCTGGCGGCAGCAGCAGTTTGGTATAGTTAGGTTTAGGGTTTAAGGGTTTAGGGTGTAGGGTTTAGTATAATTAGTTTGGTTGTATCTACCTGCTCTGTGGAAGTTCTAACACAGGTTAACTGAGACATTTGTTTGTTCGTCGAGTCTGGAGGACATGCTGTTTTCAGAAGCCCGAGCATGGACGCCTCCCTAGGCCTTACCCATAGGCCCCTAAGTCGTTCCTTTTGGGGATTACCTTATAGGAGTCTAAATGTCCACCATTAAAAGGAACTACTTAGGGGCCTATGGGTAGGCAAAACACAACAGGACCACCACCATTATGAGTCCTTCAGGCTTCTAGGTCTGAGACCCTAAGCCAAAATCATGAAGAGGTGCAGACGGCTTATGGAAATTGGGCGACTTCGGGTCAGCAAGTGCGCTGCCCAGTGGAGCGGAAGCATGCTGACAAATTTTGCTTTGGCCTTTTCTGGCATCTTTTTGGTCGGGTCGCGTAAACCCTACCCATAGGCCCCTAAGTAGTTCCTTTTTATGGTTTACATTTAGAATCCCATAAGGTTATAATTCCCAAACAGGAACTACTTAGGGGCCTATGGGTAAACCCTACTAAACCCGACCGTTGATTCCTCCAGACCCTGAGCCCCGAGGGTCTGATGCCAAGCCAGGCGAGCGAACGTTCGACTTCACCGGGGCGCCTCGGAAGCTGGTCTTTGAGGCCTGCAAGAAAGAGAAGCCAATACCCCTTAAGTTCAGGACTATATACCTTGAATCTTAATCATATGATGTCTTTGAGGCCTCCAAAACAGAGCCCTTGAAGAATATATACCCCTTAAATTAAGGAATATCTACCTTGAATTACAATTATCGGGGCCTTAATAACATATGATTTAAGGTAGATTCCTTAATCTAAGTGGTATTGGCTTCTCTGGGCTGAATACCACATGTTCATGGCCGTACTCTAAAAAGGGGACCCTAGTTTAGAGAGCTGCCGCCACATACATGGTTTCAAATCGGGAGACGAAAACATTCAAATTAAGCCTTTTTCGAGTCCGGGTTTCACTGCGCTCAGCCCTGTGATGGGGCCTAGATATGGGAGTTTCGGAAAAGTAGGGGGTTACCTTATTTTGGGGGTCCTTATAATAAGGATCCTACCATTTAAGGTACCTATAGTAGGGTCCCCTATTTTCGGAAACCCCCATATGCCTAGCCTAGATGGCACCCTTGACTGCGAAGTTTCGCGGAGGGCTTGCTGGCCAGTGGCTTCCGTAAGGCGTCCAACGTCTCCAGGGCCTTTAGATCAGGTCGCGGAAGGCTTTGCTTTCGGGGTCCGTGTGGTCAGACGGCGTGGGTGTTGATGTCTGGAGCATCGAAAAAGCAGACTGCAAGCCTTCAAGCCGCGGCGGTTGGGTTTCGTGGAGGGTTTTGGGTTTAGGGAGATGATCGCTGGTTCTGCGAGGCAGAGGAGTTCGTGCACGGTCGGTGCACGACGATCTACCGGGCGCCAGAGGCAGGTGCTTGTGGTGGTGTAGCAAAGAAACATGATTTCGCTGGTTCAGTGTACCTGCCCACCTGGTGCAATTGTGCGTTGTCTCCCGGAGCTTGGTCTGAGTTCCTGGCATCACATCAGACCTTCTTGGGGAGGGGGGAGGGGGGGCCAGTGGCCAAGTCATGTCTTCTTGCATACCGTCTACTGGGTGGTTTCTACAGAAGGCAGAAACTTCGGCTCGGAACCTCCCCCCGCTCTTAGTCAAGAAGTGCACAGAGCGCCTTGTGCCAAAAGGTTGCCGATGTGCATCTCAGATGGCCGATAGGTGGGCCGCCTCAGAGAGTCTTGAGCAGAGGCGGTGAAAATGCGGCGAGAAGCGCGACAGCTCTGTTGAGGCCCCAAGGCGGACATTTTTGCTCTCGGCGGGGCGGCCCAGTGATGCATCGAGGGTCTGTCTCGGGTAGTCCTTGAAGTCTGGTTGCACTCCGCACCGCTGCTGCCCTGCATCAGGTTGTGTGCTATATGCTTGCCTGGCTGGCGTTCACCCGTTCCCCATGGACTCGCTGCTTGCTAACATTCAGGCACACGTCGCCGGCATGGGGTCTTTTTCGTGAAACGCTCAAGCATTCACACCGGCGTAGACTGCAGGTTTTTCTTATAGTCACTTGGAGCATGCAGGCACGCTTTCACCTGCCGACAGAGGCAGAAGCAGCCGTCATCCCAGTGCATGCGTCAGGGCATGCGTCGGGGCATCGATCTAGCCAACTGCCTGTTCACACAATCATGTGCCGAGGCATACCCTGCAGACATCATCAGGCAGCGACCGGTGCAGAAGCTTTGGCTAATCCCTGGCCGCAAGCACCTGGAAGACTAAGATGCCTGAAAGTTGACCTCGAAGTCCTCCAGCCTGAGACTTCATGGCCTGCAGGAAGCCTTGTGTGTACCAAGCGCCAAACGCCCCACAACCAAGCACAACCGGGAGCTTGCCAGAATTGGCATGTGACTTGTTGTGGACAAGGCAAGCAGCAACAGAAACCCTGAAGAAAGTTGCCACATGAGCTTGTGTGTGTGTCTCTCTGTCTCTCTCTCTCTCTCTCTGTCTGTGTGTCTGTGTGTCTCTGCACGGTCTGCCTTTATCAGTGGAATGACTCTGTCTACCGGTCGGTCTACACGAGTGCATACCCAGTTTACCTCTATGCGTGTGTGTATATATATGTATGTATGTATGTATGTATGTATGTATGTATGTGTATGTGTATATGTATATCTATATATATATATGTATGTATTTACATTTATATTTATATTTATTTATTGATATTTATTGTTTATATTTATATCTATATTTATATGCCGTGACGATCAGATTATTATTACACTTATGTGCACATTATGTATAGTGTCTACTTACTGATGCCTTTGTTTATGTATTCAGTTATGCACGGATTTGGTCGCCTTTCTTTTGTGCTTTTCAGCCTGCATGTCTTTGTGCGCTTTATGTATTCACTTGTGTATGTGTGCACAATTTGGCACACTCATCTCTCCCATTCCTGTCCAAATTCACGAGACAGAGCGTCAAAGCATGTCCAAACAGAGTTAAACCCTGAACCATGAACCCTCATACACTCGAAACTTCACTGAACCTTGCACCCCAAACCCTCCTGAACCGTAAACCCCAAAGCTTTGGCCTTGCAAAGCAGGAGGCACAAAAAAATCCTCCTGAGCCCGAAACCCAACAGAGCCGAAGGTGGCTCCGCAGCAGCCTCTGCCGGTCACCGGAAGACCGCCCGACAGCTCTGGCCCTGGCATCCGAGGCCAGCAGCCTTTTTGTGCAGTACTGGTTTTAGGGTTTTAGGGTTTAGGGTTGGGTTTAGGGTTTAGCTTATGTAAGAGCCTAAAGTTTCGGGTTTGGGGTAAGTTGTCCAGCTTTTTGAGAAGCATCCGAGTCATTCAATTGAAATCCCGCCTCGCACCGTTTGTTCCCGGTTCATGGCTCTAAACCCGGAGCCCCACCAAGCACCAAGAACCTCGCCTGGCATCCTGTAGCCGGGAGTGAGCGCCGTAAGTCCCAAATCTTCTAACTACTGAAGGGTCCTTTATAGGAACCCCTTAAGGGATCTACTTTTTGGATCCTCCCGGGGGTCTGGGAATCGCTGTCGTTTGGGAGGTCGAGGAATTCGTCTCGACAGGGCTGGTCCGGTCTGCCGACACGGCCAGGGAGGCTGCGCAGGAGCCGAGCTTGTGGGGAAGTTCTGGGCTCAAGGCGTCGTGCTGTCCTTACGAAATTCTGGATCGGCGTAAGTGACTTGCTGGTCTTTGGGCTTGGTGCATCGGTACGCACCAGTTTCTGGAACCGCAGCTGTTATGTGGCATTGTTTGGAGCAGGCACCTCCTGCTTTGGAGCTCGAGTGGGTCGGGGGCCCCCACACTCTGCTGCAGCTAAGGATGTTTTCGAGTAGTTAGGGTTTAGGGCTTAGGGTTCAGGGTTTAGGGCTTAGGAGGTTCTTCAACCTCCCCGAGCACTCGCTGCGATGAGCGAAAGTCTTCTGAGGTTGCAGACTTCTCGCACATGCCTCCTTTTGCTGGTCACGATGCCGATGCTGAGGCCATTGCCGACATGTTGTTGAGGTTTTTCAATCAGGTAATTAGGTGCGGCAGTACCAAGCAGGAACAGGGCAAATTCAATAAATTGGACGAGTATGGTTTCGTGCACTGGTTGCTACATGATCCAGCTCTTGGAGGAGGGGACAGCACGACGCCCGCTCGTGATATCTGTGGGTTGCATATAGACAGATGGTCTAGAAGAAGTATAGGTATGTAGGGAATGCCTGCTGTCGTGTTCGCATGGCCCGAGTCTTGCGGGGTAGTCCTCTAATTAGGGCTGCTTTGTATAAGGGTGCCAGAATATTTTGGGGGCCTACAACGGGGCCCTAAGTTTAGAGAACTGCCCATCGAAGCAGGCCCCAAGCGTCACTGCCACTGCTGTTGACAAGGCGGTCACTGAAACCACGCAGCTGGGCGGCAAGTCTTGTTGACCTCACAGGATTGGCCGTGGCTTGGCATCAGCCGCCTACGCCGTGGAGCTGGCGCAGTGTATTAATTAGATACTAGATACTGTGTACTATTCTGTATACTATATATATTCGTATGTATATATGTATATACACACTTACTACGTATCACATATTCAGCTGCCCAGGGCTTCTGTGGCTATTGACGTGTCCGCTGACGCCAACCTTGGATCCGCGCTCGGAGGTCTCGTTGCCAGAACTGCGAATAAATTCGGCAGGCTGGATGCACCAGCACCTTAAGAACAGTTCGCTTCAACCGCCGGCGCCTGGCTTCAGCACACGAGTGTCTCCGTTGCACTGATGCGCTTCCCAACTGACAGGGCCCCTGGGATGCCGCCCCAGAGCCAGAAGCCATCTGAAGCCACGCCAAGCCGGCCAAGCCCGACACTGGAACTCCGCCTTTGTTGATTTGATTAACTTAAGTAACCATAATAGGGATCTATGGTAGAGAATATGGTTTCCTTATTATGGTAACTTGAATACAGTCCCCTTAATAAGAACCCAGTGAAACTCCCGCTTGACCCGAAAGGCTCAGTCCGTTCTCTGCACACCACGCCTTGCAATGCGCCAGCATGGCGCTCTTCCATCGCCCTCTGGGCGCCCATGTGCCGTCCGGGGAGCTGGATTGCGAGGGGGCCATTGCCAGGCGGGTCGGTCAGACCACAGTTCTTCACATGACTGCAGGCATACACGTATGTATGCACGTATGCATGTATGGATGGATGTATGTATGTATGTATGTGTATATATATATATAGAGAGAGAGAGAGTGTGTGTGTGTGTGTATACATTAGTATATTAAAATTAATAGTAACAGATGCATACATATATACAGTATATATACTATATACATTATACATAGTATACTTTAATTGTATGTGTGTATACATATATAACATCTAGTACATCTACCGTCTATCGTGTCTAGTACATGTGCTTCTTTTTCCCAGCCTGAGTAAGTCCGAAGCCGAAGCTCGCGAGGGCTCAGAAGCGGCGGCCGCGGCTCAAAGACACAGCTGCGCCGCAGCTTGGTCTCACTTGCACAGGGGGCTCGTCGCGGGCTCTAGATCTATCTATATATATATACACACATATATACATATATGAATTAATTCATTCATTCATTCATCAATCAATCAATCAATCAATCAATCAGTTAATTACTTAATTAATTCATCAATTAGTTAATTATTTCATGAATTCATTAGTTATTTCATTATCTCATTAATTGATTCATTAATTCATTAATTAGTTGATTAATTAATTAATGAGTTAAGATGTTGCAGGAAGCTGGAACCGGTGCAAGTCGGAGTGTTTGCTTGTGAGAGTTTTGACGGAATCGTATTGACGAACCTAAGTGGCTAGGACCTCCTTTAAACATTACATCAATGCCAGGCCCCGGCCCCTGCCTCATACAATCGCATGCCTCTGTCACCTGCACCCGGAATAGTAGAAAGGAAAAATTCAACTAAAGAAGGATGACAGATCAGCATCCTCAATCGTATGCCGACGTACTGCAGCCTAGAAGGCGCTTTCGGCCATAAGGACTCTTGCCTTCGACTCGTTGATTTTGACGGCTGTAACTCATCCGAAACACTAAACTTCGCCGTTTTGGTGCAGGCATTTTGGCTCGACGAAGGCTTACTAAACAAGCACCACAAGGGCTTGCAGGTTTCAGCCCTTGAGTCATGTTCTGCGCGTTGGCCTGGGCTGTTCTTCCCTTGGCAGTGGGCGCTATCTCTGACCCGGACTGGGAGGCCTTCAAGCACAAGTATCAGAAGAGCGACTGGGTTCTTGTTAAGGGATTTAATTTAAGTTACCATAATAAAGGAAACCATGTTATTTACTAAAGATCCCTATTATGGTAACTTAAACTAAATCCCTAAATCCCAAGCTCTAAACCCTAAGCCCTACATCCCTAAACCCCTTATAGTGAACCCAGGCTATTCCAGCAAGGGCGAGGAAAGAGCCCGCTACCAAGTCTTCAAGGCCACGCAGGAACGAGTCGATCACCTGAACAAGCTGAATGGCGAGCCGGCCTTCGGCATCACCTGGATGGCGGACCGTTATGAGGAGGAGAAGTACAAGAGGCCTTTTTTTCCCTAAAACCTTAAAACCTAAGCCCTTAGCACTATAAACCTAAGACCCAAAACCTAGACCTCATCGCCTCAAACTCCTGAGCTTCTAAACCCAAAGCCCAGCAAAGCTCTCAAGAAACCCTGACCTACCCAGTATCGCCAGGGGCCACCGCAAGCCCAAGGGCTTCGTCCCCGTGGCCCCGGTGCGAAACTTCTCCGATGCCGTGTTTTGGGCTCATGTTATAAGAAGCTTAATATAAGTTACCCATAAGAATAGGGATTCTATGGTAAGTTGTATCGGTTTCATTAGCTACAGTAAAAGCTACGAAAGCAGGGATCTATAGTAAGAAGCGAACATGGTTTCCCTTTCCCTACAGAAAGCTAAATTCCTTAAGACTGACTGGTTCTTAGTAGAGAATGGAGGAATGGGGTTTTGGGACTACTAAAGGGGGGCTTAAGGGACTATCATAGGGATCCATTCCCCCATTCCCTACTAAGAACCAGGAGAAGAAGAGCCCCCAAAAACCCCTTAATTAAGGAATATAGCCTTAAATTATAGGGGCCTTAATACTATGATTTACGGTAGATTCCTTAAAAAAGGGGTATTGGGTTCTCTGGGAAGAAGAGCCCCAGGTGTCGGCCAAGGCTGTTGACTGGCGACTTACCGAGGCCGTGACGCCCATCAAGAATCAAGGGCAATGCGGCTCCTGCTGCTGGGTATATAGGTTTAGGGGTTCAGGGTTTAGTTCAAGCCTGTGGAAAAAGGGTAGTTGGGTAGTTTAGGGTTTAGGGTTCAGGATAGGCATGTATAGGCCATGGGAGATTTGTTTATACTATCCTGTTCTTCCGTATGTGGGTCTAGGAAAATTTGCTCACGACTATGCTTAACTAAGTGGCTTTCATAAGGGCCAAGTTGAACCCAGGCTGGGCCTTCAGCGCAACGGAAGCCATCGAGTCCCAGCTGATCCTGGCCTCCGGCGGCAGGTACGACATTGCGCTGTCTCCCCAACAGATCACCAGCTGCGCACCCAGCACCGGAACATACGGCTGCCAAGGATGCAATGGGGGCTTCACGGAGGGTGCCTACGAATATCTCAAGACCGCGCCGGGCCTAGCCAACAGCTTCTACATCCCTTACCAGCAGCTGGGCTCTTGTTAAGGGATTTAAATTTAAGAAATCTATAGTAAATATAATATGGTTTCCTTAGTCTTATGATACCGCAAAAAAATTAAAGCCCTTAACCCTAAACCCTAGACCCTAAACCTCTAAACCCTTATAGTAACTTAAAGTTAGATCCCTTAACCCTAAACCCTAAACCCTATAGACCCTAAATCTCTAAACCCTTAGTAACTTAACATAAATCCCGTAACCCAAACTCTAAACCCAAGACCCTCAAGGCCTTTTAAAAAGAAAGAAAATCTCTAAACCCTTATAGCAACTTAAGTTAAATACTTTTTGAAGAGCCCAGGCAGAGCCTCACCGAGTCGACCGACACAGTCGCCTGCCCCAAGGAGAAAGTGGCGGCCATGGACGGCCCTTACATGCAGCTGTCACTGGGTTCTTGTTAAGGGATTTTAAATTTAATTACTATAAGGCTAAGGGTTCAGAGATTTAGGGTCTAGGGTTTAGAGTTTAGGGTTAAGGGGTTTAATTTAAGTTACCATAAGACCAAGGAAACCATATTATTTACTATAGATCCCTATTATGGTAACTTAACAAGAACCCAGGTCAGGCGGCTATGCAGCCGTCACAGGCTACAGCTACGCCGTGAAGCCCTGCACTGAGGGGAGCTGTGAAAATCAGGACCTCAAGGGATTGGCCGCTGCATTGGAGCAATCTCCCATCTCCGTGTGCGTCAACGCAGGTGTCTGGAACGATTACACCGGTGGTGTTTTGTCGTCGGCAGCATGCGGTCCGATGGGCGCGGCGTATCAGGACCACTGCGTGATGGCCGTCGGCTTCAACGCCACGGCTCCTAAGCCATACTGGATCGTGCGTAATTCTTGGGCATCGACCTGGGGTATGCAGGGCTACATCTACCTGGAGATGGCCAAGAACACCTGTGGCGTCGCCGATGATGCAACGATCCCCGAGGTCAAAGTGGACCTCTCAGAGGAGGAGGCGCGGGATGCCGCCGCCCGGCGGGCGGCGATGTTCCGCCGTGCTAGCACCGGGTCGGCCACGGCCACCAGGGAGGAGCCCTTGGTTGTCTGAAAAGACCAGAAGTGTCTGAAGTTTTGACGGAGGCGCTTGGCCTCGTTCCACTGCTCTCTTTAAAGATTGCTCCTGTGTTTTGCATCGGAGCTTCTTGAGCACCGCCAAGTGCTTAGAGATGCTAGAGATGATGTCCTCGGCTGATTGGAGATGGAACAGTCGTCGTGAAGCTTTGCCTGCCGTGTGCGAGATGCAATCTCGGAGTTTGCAGTTTGCCCGGCATGCGCTCAGTCATAAACTAGGAACCGTGATAACAGGAGTCACTGTAAAACCCCATAGAACCGTGTTGATTTCAACCTTTAACCGCACTCAGAAAACATCTCAAACAAGAAAGCCTTTAAAACAACCATTGGAAAGCCATGTAAGAACCCTCCTTTGAATTTAAACCCAAAAGAGCATACGCATAATAATAGCAATTATAATAACAATAATCATCATCATCATCATAAAATAGCAGTTTAAGAAAAATTGTCTATCATAGTCGCACAAGAATAATTGTCAGTGCTGCTAATGATAGTAGACGGAGTACCTGCCATGTACCTTCGCGAGCTGCCACGCGGGAGCCAAAACATAATAACAGTAGTAACAACAGTTAAAAATAAGAAGAAGAATACGAAGAAGAAGAAGAAGAATATAAAAATAATAATCATCATCATCATAAACATAATCTTAATCTTAATCATACTAATAATGATAATACTAATAATAATAATGGTAAGGGAGGGAGAGAGAGAGACAGAGAGAGAGAGAGAATAATAATAGTAATAATAATAATAATAACAATAAATATTGGTATAATTATATTTAAGGTAGAGAGAGAGAGAGAGAGAGGGTCCCCCTCCTTAATCAGAATGATAGTCTTCAATCAAAAGATTTTAGTTACTTTTTCCCCTTAAAAAACATAGATTAATTTTTTGTACCCTGGCGTGCCGGCTCCGAGGCTTCCGCCGGCGCTCACTGGAGCCGGGAGTTGCATTCACCTCCGCGGGGCCTTGTGCCGGGACTCCCGGTTCAGGGTTTGGGTAATTTAGGGATTTTGGGGTTTTAGGGTTTTTTTTGGGTTTTTTTGGGTTTATAGGGTTTGGGGCCGGTTTTGGGTTTAGGGTTTTGGGGTTTTTGGGTTTTTAGGGGTTTTTAGGGTTTAGGGTTGTTTGGGTTTATAGGGTTTGGGGCCGGTTTGGGGTTTTGGGTTTAGGGTTTGGGGTTTTGGGGTTTAGGTTTTAGGGTTTGTAGGGTCTTGGGTTTAGGGTGTTTAGGGTGGGGAGGGCAGAGTTTGTAAGAGTTGAGGAGGGGAGGTGTCAGAGGGGGTTTGGGGTTTAGAGTTGAGGATTTTGGGTTTGGGGGCCTTTTAGGGTTTAGGGGTTTGAGGATTTTCAGGGGAGTTCAGGAGTGCGATGTTTTGTTTTGGTGGGCTGGGTTGGGTGAGCTATTGCGGGCTTTCGGTCTTCGAAACGCAGGGCGCTTCGAGGTTAAAGCTTAATCCCAGAACCCCTAAGCCCTATAAACCCTAAACCCCTAAACCCTAAGCCCCTAAACCCCTAAACCCTAAACCCACCGAAGCCGAGGCCGGCACGACGACTTCAGCCTCTTTGAAGCCATTGAGAAGGAGATCGAGGTGCGTCTGCAGCAAAGTCTGAGATTCCGCCCTTGGCTGCTGAAGGTGGTTTCGGGTTTTGGGTTTTAGGGTTTTGGGTTTTGGGCTGAAGGTGGCGACTCGTGCTTAGCAGTTCTGAGGAGCATAGGCTTGAAGTAATTGGGGATTTCCGAAAATTAGGGCTACCTTATTTTGGGGTCCTTAGACTAAGGAGCCTACTATTTAGGGTACTATATTAGGGTCCCCTATTTTCGGAAACCCCGATTATTTTGGATGGGCCTCCGCCTCAAGAGACACTTTAGCAGAGGCACCTCAAGGCAGGGACCAAAGCTTTCCCTGCAGGTCGCCAGCTACCAGCGGCCAGGAGATGCCCTTGGCTTCCACAGGCACCTTCAGACCCAGAGACTCCAAAACCCCTTAATTAAGGAACATACCTTAAATTATAGTAGGAACCCTAATACGATTAAAGGTACATTCCTTAATTGAGGGTTTTTGGGGTCTCTGGGGACTTGACCTTGCCAAGCTTCGTGGCTGGTGCAGTACTTCCGGTTCTGTCTTGTGGTAAGTATGCTTACGTTGATACTAAGCACGCTTGTATCATCCTAGTGCTTATCGGTCTACTTGGTTTCCGAAAATAGGGAACCCCAGTATAGTACCCTAAATAGTAGGATCCTTATTATAAGGACCCCAAAATATGGTACACCTAATTTTCGGAAACTCCCAACATCGGCACGTACTGTAAGCCACGGCGCTAGGCTCACTGATCTGCCCTGGCAGGAGTCGGAAGCATCTCCAGATTTGGGGTGACGCATTGCTGCCTGCTTGCACTGTTCCTCCATGCATGTAAATTGCCCAAAGTGAATCTCCAGGCAAATGCTAGAATCGTATACCCTAAACCTTACATCCTCAGATTACATCAATTGCAATGATTACATCCCAAAAATAGTGTACCCCAAACCCGAAGTCTCAAGGGGCATGGCATAATCACACAAAAAACCCCTCTCCCAGACCCGAAATCCCAAAGAGCATGGAATCATCATGAAGAAAAGCCGTCTACCCTAAACCCATCAGGGCCCTAACCCGCATAAGGCCCTGACCCAATGCCGCTATAAACCCTATAAGCCCTATAAGCATTATAAACCCTAAACCCTAAGCCATGGCTCTAAACCCTATAAGCCTTATAAGCCTTATAAACCCTAAACCCTAAGCCATTGCAGCCTTATAAGCCCTATAAACCCAAATCCCTACAAGCCTTATAAGCCCTATAAACCCTAAGCCCTGCTATGTAGGAGGGAAAAAGAAGGTTACGGCGCCTGTACGCGCCCATGCGTTTTTAGAGATTTAAGAATGAGGCGTTTTGCATTGTTACGCGCTAAACCACAGCGAGAGCGCAATCTCAAATAGAATTCTTGTTCAGGCAGGTGCGCGAAACACTAGAGGCTGAAGTAAACTTTGGGCCTAACTGCATTTTCGCTCGGGTTTTAAGCTCATTTCTGAAGAGGCTGCAGAATAAAACTGTATTTTAGGGACAGGTTTGAAGGATGTATGGCTGAGTTTAAAGCATTGACTTGACTTAGGTTTGACTCAGGGTCCAGGATTGGGTTGAGGCTTGAGGCTAGAGAATCAATGCCGCTTTTGCTCAGGCCCCCCTTGCCAGTAGTTCCAAGTCGCGCAAGAGTTTCGCATGTCCTGTGGCTTAGATTGAGGGCCGGCTCAAGAGGATATGTGACGGCCGGAAGCTATTATGCCCCCACCCCCCCCCCCCTCCCTCCCACCCCAACCCTGAAACCTGCAAAAACGCATGGGCGCGTACAGGCGCCGTCACCAAAAAGAAGCCAACCCCTCGTGGCCTTTGCCTCTGCTTCGAGGTCTGGATCCCAGGCCTTCGCCTCAGTGAGCCTCGGCTTGCAGCCCTCACAGGTGAGGCTTTAGACAAAAGAGTTAAGGGTGTTTAGGGTTTAGGGGGTTCAG